>PVKB01000214.1:606952-869896 GCA_004027205.1 Ctenodactylus gundi | reverse complement strand
TTAAAGTTAATGAGAGGTGCACAACTGAAACCCTCTGTCAGCTTGATAATATGCCCCTAAGTTATTGTTCATGGATAGTGCCATTCCTCTGTTTAACCAAGAGTTAAAGCATGTGCAGTAATTCCCCTATTTTCACCATATTCTTTCTGACATTAAAGATAACAACTATGAGAACAGCTTTTAGCTGGCTAAACCTGATGTACTGGTTTTGTTAATAAAAATTCATGACAATTAATGAAATGGATCTATTAAAGACAGTCACCCAACGTACTACAGCTGCCCCACCTACAAATGAACTTCTCATGACCTACATTATTCAGAAAGAACTGTAGTAACTTGTACTAAAAACTGTTACATACAAAAGGCTCAAACCAAATCAAAGCATTACTCAGAAGCTGGCAAGATTTCAAGTGAAGAATGCTTGATATGGCCATGTTGAATCAAGTTTTCTTTTGCTGTTTACCCTTAAATAAAATTATTTTTTAATTCATTCATTTTTACTAAATATTAAAACACAAATCTACATTTAAAAATCATTTTAAGGTAATTACAGCTAACATTTGGCTGAATTCCAAATTTCATTCCTTTGGTATTCTAACTGCACTGCAAAGAGAGAATTAGTAGCTCTATCTCTTTTCATCTCAAGTTCTTAATAGTCAAGTGGTAGGCAAAGAGAATGGACAAAAGAACT
This sequence comes from Ctenodactylus gundi, assembly GCA_004027205.1. Classification (NCBI taxonomy): domain Eukaryota; kingdom Metazoa; phylum Chordata; class Mammalia; order Rodentia; family Ctenodactylidae; genus Ctenodactylus; species Ctenodactylus gundi. The sequence goes on along the minus strand of PVKB01000214.1, from coordinate 869,205 downwards.
CTAAGGTTCACAATGACTTGTTTGAAATGCTTTGACAAATATAACTCAGAAGAACACTTATTTTATAAGATATCCCCTTTAAATCTAAGTCACATTTTGATTTTTAAAATCTATTGCATGTCAATTATTTTTCTACCATAAATGTTTTCTTTCATTAAGCAATTCCATCATTAGTGTAAGCAATATTAAAACCCAGTTCCTGTACAAGAATCAGAGTATATGGAGAAAATAACATACTTTACGAATGACAGAACCACCTAGAAGGGCAGGTGAATGTGTTACTCAAATAGGGATAACCTGATTTCTAATCTTTTTTAAACTACAGAGATCTCCCCTCATTTGAAACTATCTTTTGCTTAGAAACAAAGTTATTTCAAAATAATTCTCAAACATCAAGTATAAGCAACACTGGCTTTTGAGACACTTCTAAGGCTGTCTCAAGAGCTGCAAACACCAACTATGCACCTACACCAACATAGAAGATAGTTGGCAAACAGGGTAGAGATGACATGGTAGGTGAACAAGTGAGACCAACCCTTTACACGGATGCTGTGACACAAGCGTAGAGTATGTGAAAAAGTGTAAGAAGTGGCAGTAGTTACCCTAGGGAACACATGATCAGAAAAACTCCACTGGCAATATTCATTTTCATAAATAAATGTGTTATAGATATTTTAAAGAATTTAGAGTAACCCGAGTAGAGGATACATTCTCATTTAAACCTGTGAGATTATTGATTTTATAGATATAGATTAGGTTTATAAATACAATTGTAAAGTCACATGACTAAAATTTTAAGTAGGTATATAACTTTTTACATATCATGGTACGAAGCTTCTTTATAAATTCATATCTAGAAAAACATTCACATTCAAATGAGTGAAAATTATATGCTTTATTTTTGTGCAATATATATCAGTATATATATATATATATATATATATATATATATATATATATATGAGATATACAATTGTTACACTGAGATTGAGGATTTTGTGTATATCATAACATTATAATCTCTTTGCCTACCCACTGATCCTCCCACTCCCTTTCTCTTCCCTGCCCTACTTCTACTATCACACCCATTTGGTTCTATAAAATGCCTGTATTCTGTGTTTCTCATATAAGAGAAACCATGCAATATTTTACCTTCTGAGTTTGACTCACTTTGCTAAGCATGGTGGACTTAAATTTCATCAATTTACCTACAAAAGCCTCAAATTTGTCTGTCTTTATAGAAAGGTAGTACTCCATTGTGTATATACGCTGCAGTTTTTGGACCCACTGGTCTGTTGATGGGTATGTTTATGTCTTCCACAGTTTAGCTACTGTTAGTTGTGCTCTTATAAACATGGGTAAATATGTATTTTTATTATGTGCTATTTTCAACTCTTTTGGAAAGATACCCAAAAGAGGTATCACTGGATTGAATGAAATATTTATTTTCAGCCTTTTGAGGAACCATTTTGCTTTTCATAGTGGTTGTATCAGTTTACAGTCCCACCAGCAATGTAAAAAAGTTCCTTTTCCCCTGAAGCCTCAACAATATCCATGGCTGTTTGACTTCTTGATATATGTCATTCTTAATGGGTTAAGATGACTAGTGACGTCTTGATTTGCATTTCTCTAATGGCTAAGGATGCTGAACATCTTTTCATGTATTTCTGGACATTTGAACTTCATCTTAGAACCACCTATTCATTTTAGTTGTCCATTTTTTAATCAGGTCTTTGATTTTGAGGGGTTTGTTTTTCTTCAGTTTTTTGAATATTCTGTTCATTAGCCTCATATCTAAGGTACACAAAGTAAAATTTTTTCCATTCTGTTGGTTCTCTCTTCACTCTATTGACAGTTTCATCTGTGCAGAGACTTTTTAACTTTATATAATCCCATTTATTGATTCAGGGTGACTATATATTTTGCATACATTGTCCTATTTAGAAAGTCCTTGCCCACACCTAAACCTTCTAGATTTTTGTCTACGCTATCCTCCAGAAGGTTCAGTGTTTCCATCTTAACATCTAGGTCTTTGATCCACTTTGACTCAGTTTTGTTGCATGGTTATATTTGTTTGTCTAGATTCATCCTTCTGTACATGCATAACCAGTTTTCCCAGTGCCATTTTTTGAAGGCACTATTCTTTCTTCAGTGTATGTTTTTGGCCCCTTCATCAAAAATCAGATAGCTGAAGGTACCTGGGTTTGTCTCTGCATCATCAGCTATGTTCTACTGGTCAATCTGTTTGTGCCTGTACCATCTAGTCCTACAGTCTTTTTTTTTTTTTTTATAAATTACTGTTGCTTCATAATGTAACTTGATGTGTGGAATCGTAATGCTACCTGTGTTTGTCTTGTTACCTAAGATTGCTTTGACTATTCTAGGTCTCTTTTGTTTCCATTTGAATTTAAGGATTTTTTTGAGTTCTGTGATAAAAATTGTTGATATTCTATTAGGAATTGTATTGAATTGGTATATCAGCTTTGGTAGTAGAGCAATTTTGATAATATTAATTTTTCCTACCCTGGAACAGAAGATGTCCTTCCATTTTCTAACGTCCTCTTCAGTTTCTTTTATCAGCATAAGAGTTTTCTTGTAGAGGACCTTCACTTCCTTAGATTTATTCCAAGATATTTAATGTTTTGAGGGGCCACTGAGAATGGAATTATTATTCTCAATGAGTTTACTTTTAGTGTAGAAAAATGCTACTTTTGTGTTAATTTTGTAGACTTCAATTTGGCCCAATTAATAATTAATAATAATTAATGAATGAATTAGTCTTAAGAGTTTCATGGTAGAGTTTTTGGGGTCTTCTATGTATATGAAAAAGGAATCACATCACATGCAAATAAGGATAGTTGACTTCTTCCTTTGAGATATGTATTCCCTTTATTTCATTCTCTTTTGCCTAATCACTCTAAGGTTTCCAGAAGTATGCTGAACAGGAGTGGTGGGAGTGGACAGCCTTGATACGATCATCTCAGTTAATGCAGAGAAGATCTTTCACAAAATCCAACATTCATTCACTATAAAAACTTTCTGAGGAAAATCGGTATAGAAGGACCTTAACTTCAAACTTACAGAAGTCATATATGTGAGACATATGGAAAATATAATAAACATAAGGAGAAATTGGAAACATTTACCCTTAAATCAGGATGTTTTAATTTTTAAAGCTTCTGAGTCATAGATGATATTTAGCTTTTTGCCATTTTCATTATTTTTAAATTTAGGAAGCTAAACAGTGAAAAGAAACCCCAAAATTCTGTACTTCTAGAACTAGTTGGGCAATTTACTTCTAGAGAATATGTTTACTGCTGGGGACTGAAACATACACATACTAGATGATACCTTTACCTCCTGGGCCTTCTGAGATCACAATGAAATAAAGCATCACAGCTTAAAATGAAAGAAACTCACCAAAAAGAGGAGAGCCAAGAGAGATATAAAGTAGATAGCTGGGAATGAAGATGTTAATTCCACTTACTGTAATATTTGTATATATTTTGAAAGACACAAGTTGATGTCCACATGAGAAATAAAAATAAGAAGAAGACTCCGAGCATACTACATTAAAAATACCAAGGAGGTGCTATGGCTCCGTGCCAACAGGTGAGAGGGCAACAGTAAGAAATGGGGTCATGAAGCAGAGGATTCATTCAAAGTCTCAATATGAGATCTTTAACCTAAGCATACAAGGCTAACACCTTGGTGTATATTGACACACAAAGAGCCTGCCATCTTTTCTCTAAAGAAATTCCTTGAACAGTCAGAAAAATGAATTACCTGGAGGAAGCAACTGGATATACACTCAAGTCCAACAGTCTTTGTTTTGACACTGGCAGAATTACTTACTCACCAGCATAAAATTAAAAAGAGCATTATAATTATTCCTGTTCCACCTCAGACAGTACTCTTCCACAGAAGAAACAGGTTATTATCTGCTTATGTCATAGCTAATGAAATCTCCATAATACGCTCAGCCTTTCTTTTTTTCCTAAGAAAGGCCAATTTTGAGGGTCATAGGATGAGTAAGACTTAAAGTAAAAGACAGAAAAAGTGATCCCTTAAGAAATGATTTGAATAAGAATAAAATAATATATAGAGATCTGAAGAGATACTGATTATAAAAGTTCAGGATATGATGAAATGGGAATTAAAAATATGCAACTTTTTAGAGAAAAATGTCATTTACTAAACTAAAGCTAACAAGAGGACTGATCGTACAACAACGTAAATGTTCTTGGTATTACTAAACTTCAAACTTAAAAATCATTAAAATTTTATATTACATATACTTTACTAAACCAAGGTGTAAGTTTTCCCCATTTATAGTGGTTTGGTTTTGAAATGTCCCCCAAAAGACTCACGTATCTGATATAATGGATTATCTGTGGAATCAGTGCTGCTAGAAGATGGGAGCTTGGTCTGGCGGGGTGTATTATGGGTGTGCAGTGGATTGTAAGTGTGTGGTGGAAGACAGGCATGTGTTAGATTAGGGGCTTACACATGGGAAGGGTGGAAAAATGAGGCTGGACCCACAAGGGACAGGATCTGGAAGAGTATGTTCGTTCCTCCCTTCCTCTCGGACTTGCTTTCTGTTTGTAATGCCACGAGGCGCTGTCTTGGTTTTTGTCTCTGTGATGTGCTTCCACTGTTACCGGCTGCCCATGAATGGACTGAGACCTTCTGAAACTGTAAGCTACAGTAAATCTCTCTTCCCTAAATTTGTGAAAATCAGGTACTGAGTCACAGAGATGAGAAAGTGACTAAAACACCAATTTTCTAAATGGAAATTTACTAGAGAAACATCTCCTGGTCAATAACTGTGGTTGAAAAATAATTTAACTACATAAAACTTACTTTATTTCAGAAAATGAAATGTTACTTACAAATAACAACAAAGAAACAGTTACAGATTTTTGTATTTATTCAAATAATGTTTCAGATACATTCACCAAAAAAGAAAGATGTGAAGAAATTTCTCAGACTGTATACTAAAAATTTAAGAATTTGGAAAATATATTAAAAAAACTGGTCTAGGAGGTATGATATCTGGCAGGTAAGAATCCAGAAATAGGAATCCGGTGTGAAAGAAATGGGGAGAAAGCGACTAAATACTCTTAGGAAGCCCTGCTCAGAGATGAAGCACAGGCATCTTCAGCCTGGAAGTATCCACAATACAGATTACAATAAATGAAAGAAGAGCCTTTCCCAGATACCTTCCTAAGATATTTAAGAATACTAGGGTGAAGAAAATTTTAATATCTTCTGTGAGAACAAGTCTACAAAAGAAGATTAATTTGACTCATTTTGGAATCATCTAGAAAAGAGGAGTCATATCGTAAAAAGTTCTGAAATAGTATCATGTTCAAATTAAAATGTTTGCATTCAGAAAACTTCTCAGGTTGGAAGTTACTTAAGAGGGAGTAAAACAAGAAGCAAGACACAGAATCACTAAAATAGTAGAATTAACCCGGAGAGGAAGGAAAGATAAATCCCAGGATGGCAAAAGTACAGTAGCCTAGAGAGCAAGCAGCAGGTCTGGACAACAGCACCAGAGGATGAAAGAAGCTGAAATAATAAAGTAACAGATCCAAGAAAAAGAAAGATGATTAGAAATTTTGGACAAGAGGACAGAAAACTCCTAAGAAAGTCATGAAGTAACAAAGAAACACAAAATATTCTACAGCTGTTAGTATTTGAAGGAGTGTTTTTTTTTTTTTAAATTCTTTTTTCTTGATCCAAAGAAAACTCTGTCACAGGGCTGACAAATTCAATTCAAGCAAAAAGAAGTAAAATTCTAGAATACTACCTGACTAGTATAGTCAATAATGCTTTTTTTTGGATAATAACATCAATCTGCATATTAAACAAGTTTCATTACTTATACAATAGATAGAGAAATGAATTACAATAAAATTAACATTCTTCACTTTCATTCCAATTTTTGAAATGATTTATTTAGACTATTTGAGACAATAAGTATATTTTGCTAATCTGCATGTTTACTACTATTTCAATGTTTCCTACAAGTCTACTGTTGTCAATGTTTCTACTGATAAACACAAATAGTTAAAGCATGGCTTGAATATATATGCATGTTTTATTTAAGTTTGTCAACTGTTTGTAAATTACTGCTTCTGAAATTTCCTTTCATTTTTTATTGTTAAAAAATCTACTGGAGAATCTACAAACAGAGGGATTAAAAGAAAACAGAATAAGCCACTGATTCTCAGAATGACATCAATGTGGCAAGACTGCAGCCACCTGTCGGATCAAGTGCCACATATGGAATGTAGAAAGTACTCATGGATGTGACCTTGCTAGTTATTATTCCTTTCTTACTTGGCCTATACCAGAAATTATTTTAAGGTAGTCCTTGAGAATTTCTAAGTAAAAAAAAATACTGATTAATTCAGGGGCTATGAGTGATACATGCAAATAAGTAAGAAAATACTAATTTTGAAATTTTAGATCTTTAGTAAAATTCTGTTAGTAAAACTGAATGTAAAGTAGGCCTTTTAGGTATCCAGGATCCTTTCAGGAAGGTGTTCTCATCTTGTGTACTCTCTTGCTACACCCCAGCATTCTGATTTTAAAAGGCAAAATGCATAGCAAATAATGGCGCTAACTTCCTTGTAAAGATTTTAAGATTATATAAAGCCCTGTGGAATAAAGCTGTCAACAGCATCTATTGGTAAATCAAACAATTCTTTATGAATAATAAATCAATAAATAGCTTGGCAAGTATAAATAATTTTGCCACACATTAGAACCTATTAGTTTTTTCCATATATATATATATATATATATATATATATATATATATGTATATATATATATGTATATATATATATTTATATATATATCGGTGGATAGAGACAGATGATAGACAGATGTGATACACAATGTTACAATGAGCTTGAGTATTTTGTGCACACATTTATCACATCAACACTACAATCCTTTCCTCTCAGCCTTTTGGGCCCTCCCCCATCCTTCCCATCTCCCCTCTTACTGATGGTGATGAAGTGGCTGTATTACAAATAAACTAATATGAAGATCAATTTAAACTAAACAGCATACGTAAGACACCCTGATTCCTATTGTTTCTGAGAGGATACCCGCCTCCTGTTACCAAGATGGCTATCCCCGCACTGCTGCAGTGTAGTTTTCCTTAAAATACAACTGGGTACGAACAAATTAAAAATGCCGATAACTACCTAACTTCAGTTCTTGCACTTTGGAATTATGATTGAGTAATATTATAAAATACTATTTTAGAGAGAAAATTTTGGTTTTGTTTGGTGAGGCATTCTGGTGTTTAAGAACAGATCTAGTCTGCAGCACTGTATTGCAAGAGGTATTTAGACATACAGACGTCTTTAGGGTTTGCTTTATAAAATTAATCATCGAGAGGCCTGAACTCTGGTTGCAATTTTGCTCTTCTGTGGCAATGGTGAAGTCATTTGATCTCTTTAGTTCGCAGAAAATGTTGATCACTGGCTATCTACCCAATGTCATAAAGATAGGTACCAATGTTCTGTAAGTTCTTTGAGCAAAATAAAGTCACATTATATCTATATTATTAAAAACACGAGCTCCCTGGAATTAAAGTATTAGAATAAACGAGTAAGTCATGTTGACTCTAGCTGCCAGTGGGAGTGAAATGCAAATGAGCAGCATCAATAAATAGTACTGAATTATCCACAGGCACATGTCATTGTTCTGCCTCTTGTTTCTCTATTTAAGTTTCACATGTTCTCATTCTCGACACCTTGTAATACATACAAATGCAGTGACACAAAGAAATAGCAATGAAACTGTCAAGCATTTCAGTGCCAAGTGAATGTATCTGAAAGCTGTGATGGAAAAGCCCTCCAGCCCACAAAGTGAAATCAGGAAAAGAGACCTGCCTAATTAGGTTACATCTTTTTGAGGCTAAAATATAGTTGGTGCAGTTTCACCACTGTGTGCAAGGCATCCCTTGCTGAGGTTAGAACCAGAAATCAGGAGCCAAAGTGTAGTGACTCATCACTGTGCACATAATTATTTAGCACCTACCATCAGCCAGTCAGTGTATTAGGTGCAGGACTCAAGTCAAATAAAAATTTCCTATCAAGGCAATCTTCAAGAAAGATGTGAGGTAAATGTTAAGGTTATTTTGTAAACACTTAAGTATCCATAAAAAATTTAAACATACAATTTTTAAACATACAATCATAAGCATATACAGATCTATCACTATTTCTTGACAGAAGACCTTTTTTCTAAGAATCCATTGTCTTCATTGTTGCAAATGAGTTGATCACATGTGTGGCACTCTATTCTCACAATCTTTATGTGCATCTACTCTTTTATCAACACCAGTGTTTTGGTGTCTGAGGCTTCACAGAATGTCTCTTGAAATCAGACAATGCAATTTCCTCGTTTCTTTTATAAAACTGCTTTGGCCTTTCTCACTCACTTGCATTTTCATATAAATTTTAGAATTAGCTTTTTAAAATCTACAATTCAGCCTGATGTAATTTCTATCAGGATAATCTGGAATTAGATAAATTTGCAGAGAATCGATATATAAACAGTATTGTCGTCCATTTATGAACTCTGTATTTTTCCACTTAGGCTTTCCACAATTATTTCAGCAATCTTCTGTAGTTTTCAGAGTACAATTTTAAAATTTATTCATAAAATTTTAATTTCAGATGCGATTTTTTTAGAAAATTTCTTGAGGTGTAAGATTTGTACATTTTATGAAGACATGATGGTAATTCAATACATGCATACAATGTATACTAACATAAAACTGGGGTAATAATTTCTGGATGCAATTTTTAAAGAACATGAGTTTCCACACTTCATTTCCTAATTTTCCATTGCTAACAGATAAAAATACAAGTGACGGTTGTACATTGAGCAGAATTCACTTACTCTAGTAGTCTTTGAAAAAGATTCCTTTTGTCTGGATACAAGTGTTTGTATATGTGAAAATGATAACTTTCTTCTATTTCAATTTCAAATGATTTTGAGTTCCCTTAGAATGTCGAAGTGGTTGGTCGGCTAGCAACACTTTTGCCTTTTTCCTACATGAAAGTCACTGAGTTTCCATCATTAAATATGATAGCTGGAGCTATTTCCAAAATGTTCCTCATCAATCAGATTGAGAAAATAAACAGGCTATAAATCTTACCGTGTATTTTTTCTGTATCCATTAAAATGGCCAATTGTTTCTTCTCCCTAATTTCATTAGTATTATGAATAACTGACTTGCAACGACTAAACAGTATATGTTTAAAATTGTCACAAAATAACAGTGACACAAACCACATGGTATTGGCACAAAAACTAACAGGTGAGCTAATGGAACAGAACTGAGGATGCAGAGACAATGTCGAGCCTCCTCAGTCCTCTCATCTTCGACAAAAGGCTCAGTAACAAATGATGCTGGGAAAACTGGTTATCTACACACAGAAGAATGAAACTAGACTCACATCTTTCACGTTGTACTAAAAGCAAATCAAAGTGGATCAAAGATCTAGATATTAAAATGAAAACACAGAACCTGTTCAAAGATAAAATAAGCAAAACTTTTGAAGATACAGACATAAGCAATGACCTTTTAATAGAATATCTATTGCATAAGAAATAACACTATGAATCAACAATGGGATTATATCAAGTTTAAAAGCTTCTGTAGAGCAAAGGAAACAATCAGAAAACAAAGAAGAATCAATGAAATGGAATGGACATTTTTTTTTGGCCAGCTACTCATCCAGAGACAGGTCTAAAATAGAAACAATATGAGAAACTGAAAAAAACCCTAAGAGTCCCCCAAATATTTATACATATCAATAAAAGGGGAAAAATAAAGTGAAAAAAGGCTCAATCAGAAAAGGGCAATTCGAATGAATAGAGAGTTCTCAGAAGAAGTATTAATACCCAATAGAAACCTGAAAAAGTGTTCAGCATATTTATTGATTAGAGAAATGCGAATAGAAAAAACACTGAGGCAGTTTCCCTGTATCCCAATAAGAACAGCTACTATCAAGAACTCAGAAAATAACAAATGTTAGTGAGGCTGTGGGAAAAAAGAAACCCTTCGATGTAAGCTATAAACTGGTACTACCATTATGGAAACCAGTATGGGCATGCCACAAAAACCCGAAAATTTTCCATTTGACCCAGCTATACCTCTTATGGGTGTCTTTCAAAAGAATTAGATATCACACAACCGTGATACATGCATACCCATGTTATAGTAGCACAATTCATAATAGCTAAATCTTGAAAGAAGCTGATATGTCCATCTACAGATGAATGGTTAAAGAAAAATGTGGTATATATACAGAACAGAGTACTACTCTGTCACAAAGAAAGATAAATTTGATTCATGCATAGGAAATTAGGGCATCTTGAGATGATATGGCTTAGCAAAATGAATTAAGACACAGTAGGATAAAGATCACATGTCTTTTCCTAATATGAGAAACCCAAAGTATAAACAAGTAAAAGAGAAAAGTAAAAGAGTGATGGCAAGAAAGAGGGAAGTAGATTTTGTGGAGAGGAAAAGGGGATATGGGTGGAAAGGGGAAAAGGGAGGTAAAATGATCAAGGTGTGATATGTGTATGCACCAATTCTTGAAGTTAAGCATTATTCATCACAAACAAAAACTAATAAAATAATAACCCTGGGGGGGAAAAACAAAATAAAAATTCATGTGAACTTCTATAATGTTGGAAATTTTATACAAATTATTGAAATATTTGAGTGTAAGGTACATTACTAAGTGTTAAAAATAAGTTTTAGATTCTTAAGACTTTCCAGCATATACAAAATCAAAATTAGGGTATGTTATTATTAAAACTCTTGAAAATGTCTGTTAATTTCATGATATAATAAAATATACTTATTACAATCTCCATACTTCAACTGTTTCTCCAGGGTAAAACGTCCTTCCTTCTTTTCTGTCAGAATCCTATTGGCTCAAACTTCAATTCCTAAGCATTCCATAGAATCTTGGCTATTCCATCTTACATTGATCTTTCCCTTTGTGACTTTTTATAAAATTATCCAATTGTTTCATTAAACAGTATAGAGTACTTGATTTTGAGTTTTTAAAACCATTTTATAATTTGAGAGTAACAATTGCATTTTAACACTTGTCACTGTTTTTCCATAAGATTCTCTATAGTCTTTAGTATGTGGTAGGCTCTCAATAAATTCACAGAGAACTATAAAAGGTTACCTGGTTAATGATTATTTCCAAATATGCTTATTGCTAGTTTAGTAATTATGTGAGAGCTCTGATAAAACAACAAAGTAATACTACAACATACTAATAAAAAAGTACTATGAATGCATGGATAAAATTTCTGTTAGGCACAGCATTTACCTTCTATAGTCTGACATATGATATAATGCTAGAGCTTAAAGTTTCTAAAAAAACTTCATGGGTAGTCTATTTATAAATCCAGACATCAACTGCGGTCGCAGTTTGTACAGTTTGGCTGAACACAGACAAAGGCTGTTAAACCCTAAAGCAGGTCAGATTCTTTCACTGTTTTAACGTGTCTTTAACGTGGTCCCAGTGGTATGTTTTGTGCAACAAATATATCAAGTATATCCAGATCAGGAGAATAACGCTGAAGTACCAGTTCTGCCTTAGGAGTACTTCTGAGGAAGGCAGGGTTGGGCTAGTAGGCGGAGTTGAGAGCTTAGGTATCAGACAAGTTTGGTAATATGCTCTACCCACGGCCCTGTTGAACCCAGGGCAGGTTAGTTCGCGTCTCTGTGATCCAATTTCACTATTTAAAAAATGGCTACTGTCTCAGAGGATGTGGAGGAGACTAAAGAACTTAATGCATCCACCAAACAACAAGATACAAGACAGAAGAAACCAGAAATGTTGCTTTATAAAATTATATCCTTATTATTTTCTGGAGTGAAATCTTTTGCAAAAAACATTGCCATAAAGGGTTTATTTTGCATGTATACTCTATGTTTTTAACAGGTTAGAACAAAAGTGATGAAAACTATTACATTTCTAACTTGCAGTAGTTTTCTGAATACTAGAACTTTTCTGTGTGAATAAGAAACTCTTAAAAATAAACAGTAAGTCAAAACCATTCCATGTAAGTTCAAACACATTGTTTTGATTGAATGTGTTTTAAAGTGCTCTACAAGAAGTAAAAAATATAAACCCTGTAATTCCAGTAAAAACTTGTTCCCAAAGAAAAACAAAACAATTCCTTATTACTGTGATAACAGTGCATTTAGGGTCTGCAGTCTAAAAAAAAAAACCTGGTTCGCAGTAATAGACTCTCAAGGAAAAGCTAATAATGGCAAAAACAAACTCAATACAGGTATTACAACAACAGTGGTTCATCTTATTAAATGCCTATGTCTATACCTAGGCACTGTAAAATGCACTGTCCATGCATTATTTAATTGGACTATTCTCAACAATGGTATGAGGCTGGCATAATTACAATTGCTATCACACAGGCCAGGAAATTGAGGATATGAGAGGTTAATTACTTATCAAACATAATTTAGCCACAAAGTCATATGTGACCATCTGTCTTACCATAGTGTTCGATCTGAATTTAAACCTCATATAATATAAAAAGGTTGAATGCAAAATAAAAATTTTATAAGTAAAAAGAGAAAGAAAGATCCATCTAAAGCAGATTTAGAAATACATGAAGCGTTCTTCATTTTGGATTAGAACTTAGATTCCAATTTGGAATATAAACCAACAGTGTGCCCAATTTCCTACAACCAATCTCAATTCTCATCTTTTTAAAAAACAACTGGTATTTTAGAAAATTTTATTTTTCTATAGTTCCAAATAGATAACAAAGCTGGAAAGAACAACTAAACTTTCTATGGATGAAAGTAAATTAAAACATTTACCCGATTAATCACGTCTAATAAAACTAAACTTTAAAAAAATCAGTAGGTCTTTGAACTTCCTGATTGTTTCAGAATAATCAAATATTGTTTATTTCTGAGTCAATCAGAACCAGGAAGGATTGAAGACATTTAAGAGAGTGACTGCAACTATAGTAACAGGCCAGTGATAGTCATAGAACCTTTGTGAGCTTAAAAGGAATAAGACACATTGTATAGCTAAGTACGGTGATGCACACCTGTAATCTTAGCATTCTCAGAGGCTGAGCCAGGATGATTGCAAGTTTGATCCCAGGTAGGTAACTTAAGAACTTAATGAGGCTCTATCTCGAACTGAAAAAAAAGTGTGGGGGCAGGGATGGAGTTCAGTGTGAAGACCCTGGGTCCAATAACCAGTACCACAAAGAATCAAAAAAGAGAAAAAAGGGCATACTGTTCAACAACATTTAAAACTTACAGCACAATATTAAATGGAATCTTAACAAAGAGTACACCATTTTTATATACATCTGAGTTTATAAAACAACTTTTTTGTTTGAAATTATGGGAAAAACGTTCAATCAAGTCTATTTTGACTATGGTAAACTTTTGAAACATCAATGTAAACTTCAGAGAAAAGCAACTTCATGATTTAGAGTGAAAACTTTGGCTACTTCATATGTGATTGCATCGGGAATATTTACACAGTCAAATGCTTAATTGCAGGTAAACATTTATCTTTTGGGGAGAGGCCCAGGTAGAAGCACCCAGTGGCAAAATAGCAATGTTAAGTCCGGATATCTTCCTGTCCTGCCGGGGTTGCCGAGTCTTAAAAATATCGCTGGCTCATCATCATCTTCAGTCAATATTTACTAAGCTTTTATGACATCGGGGCATTACAAAGTTTATAGAATCAACACTAGCTTAAAGATCTCACTGTATTATGTCTAGTACTATATGTTACCGTTTGTTAATTACTGTTCTTACAATTAGTAATCAGAATGTTCCTGAACCAGGATCTCCAATTACTAGTTGTTATTTCCATTTACTAAATATTTTAAATAGAGTTGGTGAAAACTTTAATGCACTTAATATTATACATAAGCCATATAAGGAAAGTATAAATGAAGCATGATTCAAATGTTAAAATATCTAACCATGATGAGTGAAGTTTCTTGAAATTAAGCAAATTTGCTCTTTTCACTGTCATTTTTGGTTGTATCTAATGTACACAGGATTTAATTTTTTAAAAAAGCATTCTCTTCCCCACCAACCTTAGATGCTCACACATGTATCAAGTGGACGAAAGTTAATGTTACAACTTCTTCTGAAGTTGATGTTTTTCACATTCCCTTCCACTCCCCCATTTTCATATCTCCACCTCTCCCTCATCTCTCTGACTGACTCCCAACATCTCGCCCATTTGACTCTAAATAATTCATTCATGCTCTGGGTTTCTTCTATTAGAGAAACTATGTGATATTTAGCCTTCTGACTCTGATTCAAGTCACTAATTTTTATTTTAAAAATTATTTCAATTTCTGAACACACAATACTTCCCAAAATAGTTAAAATATCCACCAGAGCTGAGATATAAGTGAGACTATTATTTTATATATTTTGTCATAATAACGTGAATAAATGTACTCCTACATATATGTTGTAACTCCATTATTACATACAACACTAATAAATTCTATTTCTTAGATGATTATATTTCTAGGTGGGTTACTTATTACTTAGGCTATTTTGGATAAAGGTTTTTATAAAATTATAAACTAATTTTTATATAAAAATAATAAATAAACATAAAAATTTAACCCTGTATTGAGGTATGCAAAGTTAAAACTTCTGCTCCTTTCTTTCTCTACACATTCTATAAAAATGTTAGACTCAGTTCCACTTCTCAGAGAAGCTGCTGCTAAGCTCCTGACACGTCACAATGTTTAGGCATGTCCATGATTATTCAGTCATTTATTTATTCACATAAAATATTATTGAACATCAAAGGTGTACCAAACATGGATTCAAATGTTAAGAGGCAGAAATTCTTGTTATTGCAGTATTTATATTCTCGAACACAATCTACAGACATACTACAGTGTTATGTAGATTTGTCTATTATGAAAAAAATAGATGAGGATAATAAATAGAAAAACATGGTGAGGTAATAGACTATTTTACATAGACAAACAAAAGAAAACAGAGTAAAGGAGCAAACTCCTGTAAAATTCTGGTGGTGGAACATTCTAAGCAAAGAACACAAATGTCAAGGCCCTGAGACGGAAACATACTCTGAATGCTTGAAACTGCAAGGGAGGTAGCATGGCTGACGGGAACAAAGAGTAGAGACAAGGTAAGAAATGATGTCAGAAGGCAGTTAGGAGCCAGAGTGTGTGCAGATGTGCAGAAATATCCTTTTTATAAATATAAGTTGATAATAAGATTATAATACATACTGAGGCACAAAGACTTAAATGCCAATAGCCTTAAGCAAACAACTTTAAATGAATAAAAGTAGGACAAATGAAGAATATAGTGAAATGGACAACCCTCCTTTTAGAAAAGATAAATTGTACTTAGAATTAGGTTTAATTGTTGAAATGCATGTGTATTAAGGTAAACTTTAAGTAGTGGCTGAGCAATGTGTGACCTTGGTATCAACTTCCATGAAGTTTAAAGAGAAAGAACACTACCAAATTCATTTCTGGAGGCTAGCAACACCTGGGTCCCAAAACCAGAAGAAGACTTAAACAGGAAAGAAAATTATAGACCAATATCCTTAATAATAATAATACAGATGCAAAAATTCTTTAAAATATTCTGGCAAATAGAATCCAAAAAGTAATCAGAAAGATCATACATCATGATCAAGTGGGCTTCATTCCTGGGATGCAAGGCTGATCCAACATATGTAAATCAATCAATGTAATACACCCCATCAAAAAAAGCAAAAATAAAAACCACATGATCATCTCGATTGAAGCAGAAAATCTTTGATAAAATTCAACACCCTTTCATGATAAAAACTCTGAGAAAAAGTTATAAAAGGGCCTTATCTCAAACTCACAGAAGCCATATATGCCAAACCTACAGCAAATACCATAGTAAAACGGGAAAAAGTGAAAGCATTTCCTCTCAAATCGGGAACACAACAAGGCTGTCCACTCTCACTACTCCTATTCAACATAGTCCTTGAAGCCACTTGTCATAGCAATCAGGCAAGAAAGTGAACTAAAGGGAATCTGCATCAAAAAGGAGGAAGTCAAACTATCCTTATTTGCAGATGAGATGATTATCTACATAGAAGACCTCAAAATCTCCACTATGAAGCTCTTGGAAATAACAAACAAATTCAGCCAAATTGCAAGCTACAAAATCAATACTAAAACATCAATAGCTTTTCTCTACACCACAATGAACTCACTGAGAAAGAGCTCAGAAGAATAATTCCATTCTCAATAGCCTAACAAAAAATTAAATACCTAGGAGTATACCTAACCAAGAAACCAAAGGACCTATATAAAGAAAAGTAAATACACGGAAGAAAGTTATAGACGACATCAGAAAATGGAAAGACATCCCCTGTTTTTGAATAGGTAGAATCAATATAGTCAAAATGACTACACTGACAAAACTGATATACAAATTCAATGCAACTCCTACCAAAATAACAACATTTTTTCCACAAAACTTGAAAAAATAATCCTTAAATTCATATGGAACAAAGGAGACCTCGAATAGCCAAACATTCTTAATAACAAGACTATGGCAGGAGGCATTACAATTCCAGACATCAAGTTATATACTATAATGCAATAGTTGTAAAAACTATGTGATACTGGTACAAAGAACAGAAAGGTAGACCAGTGGAAGGGAACTGAAGATGCAGAGACAAACTCAAATACCCTCAGCTACCTAATCTTTGATAAAGGAGCCAAAGCAAACACTGGAAAAAGGATAGCCTATTCAACAAATAGTGCTGGGAAAATTGGACATCCACACGCAGAAAAATGAATCTAGACACACACTTGTCACCACGCATCAAAAATCAAATCAAAGTGGATCAAAGACCTAGAGATTAAAACTGAAACACTGGACCTTCTGGAAGACAAATTAGGCAAATATCTAAAAGACACAGATGTAGGCAAAGACTTTCTTAATAAGATACCAAGAGCAAAAAAAAAAAAAAAAAATAGTCCTCAGAATTAACAAATGGTATTATGTCAAATTAAAAAGATTTTGCAGGGCAAAGGAAATTATCAAAAAAGAGACCTGACAGACTGTGAAAAATATTCACCACCAATACCTCAGATATGAGGCTCATCACCAAAAAATACAGGGAACTGGAGAAAAGTATGCCCCTCAAAAGTAAAGACCCTAATAAAAATGGACAAAAGAAATGAACAGGCAGTTCACACATGAAGAAGTTCAAATGGCCAATAAGGACATGAAAAGATGTCCAACATCTTTAGTCATAAGAGAAATGCAAATCAAAATATCACCAAGATACCATCTAACTCCAGAGATATTTGTGCATATCAAGAACGCAAACAACAATTAGTGCTGGGGAGGCTGTGGGGAAAAAGAAACCCTCCTGCACTGCTGGTGGGAATGTAAATTTGTACAACCACTCTGGAAAGCAGTATGGAGATCTCTCAAAGAATGAAAATAAATATCCCCTTTGATCCAGCAATACCTCTTCTGGGAATATTCCCCAAAGAATTAAAAACAACACATAATAGAAATGCATGATGCCTATGTTCAGAGCAGCACAAATAACAATAGCTAAAATGTGGAAGACACAAAAAGACCCACCAGCAGACCAATGGATACACAAATTGTGGTATTTATACACAACGGAATACTAGTCATCTATAAAGACAGATAGTTTGGAGGTTTTTGTAGGTAAGTGGAGGTAACTTGAGACCATCATGCTTAGTGAAGTGAGTCAGAAGCAGAAGGTGAAATATAGAATGGTTTCTCTGATAAGAGAAACCCAGATCACTATTATTTCATAGAACTTAATGTGGGAAATAACGGGAACTGGATGGGAGGGGAAGGTAGTGGGAGGGTTGAAAAGAGAGAAAGGAAGGATTTGTAACTATGCCACAATACGTACGGGCACAAAGTACTTAAGATCAATGTAAACTTTATGTATTGCACTTGTACCTCTCAGTAAAATGGAGAAAGAAAAAAAAACACTCTCCTGAGGAGTCAGGGTGAGGGTACTCAACATAGAGTGCGTTGTTGGAGGATAGCTTTGAGATGGTCAGCAGCAGCAGGAGGGGAGCAGGGAGCGAAGATCTGCCTCCTGTCACACATCAGCAGAGTGGGCTTCAGCTTTTATTTCTTTTAGCACTGAAAGTTCTTGCTCCATGAACTCCTGGCCTTTAAGTTTTATTTTAAGAGACTGCAGTTCTTCTGTTGAGTTTGAGAAATTTGCAGTTATTCTGATGAGTTTGTCTTTGTAGGTCGATCTCTGATTTTCTTTTGCAGCTTTTAGTATTCTGTGTTAAGTGTGTAGAATTTTGATTATGATGTGCTGTGGAGAGGCTCTTTTCTGATCAAGGCTATTTTGTGGTCTGTATGCCTTCAGTAAGTCAATGTCAATTACTTTTCTTCAGTTTGGGAAATTTTCTACTATAATTTTGTGGCACATATCCTTTATACCCTTTGTGCCAACCTCCATTTTCTCTTTCACTTCCAAATTCTGAGGTTTCTTCTCTCTGAGTCATTCGTCAGATGTTGTGACCAGGCTCTTTCTTGATTTTTTGTTTTGTTTTGTTTTGTTTTTTGATCATCACCAACCATATGGTCCAATCTGTCATACCTGTCTCCAAGATCAATAATCTGTCCTCGATGCACAAGCCAGTTTCCCATGTTTTCATACGAGTTTTTCATATGCTGGAATTCAGGTTAGAATACTTTCAGGCTTTCTACTTCCCTACTGAAATGTTCCCTCATTTCTTGTTTTTCTTTTTATCTGTGCCTTCGTTATACTCATTATGCTTTTTAATCTATTAGGACTGTTGTTTGTTTGATTAAATCTTCTTTGAACTTGCTGTGTATCTCTTGCATTTCTTTAATGTATCTCGTTTGGCCAGTAGGTACATATGTTGTCTGACTTCCTTTCCTGTAGGTTCCACTACTTTATAATATCTATGATATCTATGATATCAGCTTCTGGTGGGGAGTCAGCTTTTTTTTTTGAGCCAGGGACTCAATTTTACTCCAGGCTGGTCTGGTACTCACTATGTAGTCCAGACTTGCCTCACATACATAGAAATCCTTCTGCCTCAGCCTCTGGAGTCCTGAGATGGACTGCCACCCTGCCCAGCTTTTGTGGTGCTGGAGTAACAAACACAGGGCCTTGAGCTTGCTATGTAAAGCACTCTAATTGCTGTACCATTCTTCCAGTTCCAAGTCAGGCATTTTTGCAGGTGACTTACTGTCTTGGTTTCCCATGGTTCCACTGCTGGGCACTGTAATCAGGTAATGACTATGGACTCTGTCTTTACTATGCACACTTCCTTTTTCCTTGTAATTTCCCTGAGTTCATTCAGATTTTAATATTTATGCCTTTTGTAGCTTAATTATCCATTAATTTTGGGGGTCTTTTTAATGAACAACCCTCTAACGGTTACCTAAACTCTCCACTTTTTGGTGAAGGAGAAATAGATTACGGTACTGTATATGGTGTATGGACACGATAATTCAGTGTAATTTAGAAATCAAGATCAACATCTATACTGCCATCTACCACATGACTAAAGATCTACAATATATAATCTAAATATAATCTGATTAACAAACTATTGTCAGAATCTAGTAGTAATTTTAATACTCAATTATTCTATATTTAACATTAAAAGACACATTCTATACTATCAATATCTATCTAAATAAATCAAATATTGACTTACCAAAAGGTCCCAATATTGTCAATACTATAACATCATCAACAATAAGATAGATCCACAAATTGCTTCCGCAGCTATACCAAACCACATGAATGTATCAACTCTTAATAAACTTCAACCGACATCAGTATCAGAGGTAAAACTTAATACATACCAGTTATTGATGTATCATAACAAGTTATCAGCTCTCATAAGTATTCTATTCTTAACATTAGAAATGTGATCTATACTACTAATAGAAGCATATAAACAGATTGTCTAGTAACTTATTAGAAGAGTTTGTGAAAGGTGACACTATATTACTGTTGATAACATTAAACATTCTACCTTGATGTCTAACTCTTGATAAGTAGTATAAAATTATTGATTCCTGACAGGTCAAACAGTATGGCTGTAAATCATTAATACTTCACTGAACTATTAAAAGGAGTGGAGGGGATAGGGAGAAAGAGGACCAAAAATGAAGCTTAGATTTGAAACTATGATAACAAACAGGATAGAGAAAAGAAAGATAGAACTTCAACACCAGATCAGAAGAAAGCAGATAAACTTTTTTTTTTTTGACATAAGGGTTTCATTCTGTATCCCACGCTTGTCCTGAACTCACTATGAAGTCCAGGCTAGCCTTGGACTCATGGGAATCCTCATGCCTCAGTCTCTTGAGTGCTGGGATTACAGGGATATGCTAACACGCCAGACTTATGTGGTGCTGCTGAATCAAACTCAAGGCCTTGTTATTGCTAGTCAAGCACTTTAACCACTGTGGCATTTTTCCAGCCTGAAAGCAGATAAACTTAAGCAACAGAAATGAAAAAAGAAGCAAGGAGATTTATCGGTGACATAGCGAGAATATGTTTTCAGGATCTACAGAATGGTCTTCTTAAAAGGGGAATAACAAAGTTATTTGAGACAGAAGAAAATGCTACAGCTAACAAATATAAAAAACAGAAATAATTAAAAGGAATAAAAACAAAAAAAAAGAAAAAAGAGAAAAAAGAAAAAATCTGCACATCAGTATTAGGAAAAATACAAGTTCAATATACCTACAAAAAATCATTAAAAAGAGTACAAAGTCCAAAAATTTTTTTTTTCCTGTATCACTTGAATGGGAAGTCTCTGTAACCAAGACCTTTGATCGTGCTGTCCACTGGGAAGCATGGTATCAGTTCCTTTCTTTACTGTATCTCAGTCTGCAAAGGCGTGCCACTCCAAAGTATGTCTTGCAGATGCTATGTGGCTCGGTTGAGAGATGGCAAGACGGCCCTGTGTCCAAAAGTGCTTACATCCCCTCCACCCAGGTAAACCCATTCATGTGAGCTGGCTCTTCTCACTCCTGTGTTGCGTGGGAGTTGGAGAGTGAACTTTTGATTTCTGAGACCTGTGTTCTCATTGGGCTCAAATCTTTTAGGAGAATCACAGTCTCTTCCCCCAACACACTGCTAGTATGTTTCTCTCCTTTATCAGCAGCAAGTACGGTATCCAAGTTCCTTCAAGTATGATATGTCCATAGTCTATCCACTGCGATAGCTCACAGTGAGCCTCTGAGTCACCTCTTTGGGACTGGCTAGACAGCTGCTTACTGTGACTCCAGCACCATGCTTTTTGTAACAGTAGATTTCCTTTACTAAATCTTAGGCTTCCACCTGAATTCATGCAGAGCCACTGACAGAGCAATCCTGCTAGGTGCATGCTATGTCTAATATTCCATTCATGTACACATTTATTAGTAAGTTATTATGTGAATTTCATAGGTTTATATAGGAGAAACTATAAATGAGGAGAAACTTTCAATCTAATGTTAAATTTTATTATTTATTTTTGGCATGTATTTACAAACCCTACTTACATATACAGAAAAGAAACTCTAGTAGGGGAATTAAGACACATATTTACACAACCACTGCACAGGAATGCGTGAAGTATATATTGTAAAAGAATTGCTGTGAATAAATATGGTAGGAATTTTATATATAATATGAGATCAACTTAGAACAGATTCATGGAATAGTCGGTATTTAAATTGTATCATGAAGGCTCAGTTAGAATAGGAATGGCAGAGATAGAGTATTTAACGAGAAATAGGTGACTTAGGAAAAATATTGAAGTGGGAAAATTATTGTATTCATGAAATAGAGGATAATTCATTTTGAAGATGCATATAATGGCCAATTCGGTGCAAAAATACATGTGAATGTCCACTGGGTAGAAGGCAGTGTACCAATGACACAGATAGGAATGAAACGGCCAGGAAAAAAGATGATTGGAAAAATAGTAAATCAGAAAGAGAGGTGGTGGCACTAGTGAGTTAGTTCATATATATCGTGAAAGAATTTGGGATCTATTGTATATTTATTGTGAAATACAAATGGCGATTGAGTGGGAAGTTTAAACTAATGTTTCAGCATCTTAAAGGGAAAACAGATTGGATGCAATCTGACAAGTAGCAAAAAATTCTTGGCCATGAAATTATCCAAGTGTGGTCTAAGGCAGACAAAGGCAAAAGTGACAGTGACTGCACAGAAACATCCAGCAAAATCTGGTTATAAATTAAGAGACAAGCCAAAAATTACTCATGGAAGACGCAACTGACACCTGTGGAAACATAGTGATGGTGACTTTGAGTGCTAGGACCAAGAGAAAGAATGCTCTTCTCTTATCAAGAAAAATATAAAATAAAAAATTTTTGAGCTAATACAGAAACAATATTTATAACTGAAACTGACAAATATCATGACTTAAAACTGAAAAATTTTATAATAACTCTGAGTCCTTTAATAGGCACAATCATTAAATGACAAAAGATTTTATAAAGTGCTTCTAAAAGAGGTTGAGTCATTTTGTAGAATAACCAATAACAGTTGAAAGACACAAATGTAGAATTTTTTTCTTTATTTCTGTCCCATTTCCTCCTTCCTCCCAAGCCCACGTGCACTCTGGCAATTAGTCATAACCCCAGATTTCCCCCCTCAGTTTTATTAATAAAAAGACAGGATCTCACTGACTTGCCTAGCTTGGCCTCAAACTTGCAATTTTCCTGCATCAGCTCCCTTAGTGTTGGGATTACAAGTGTGTATCACCACATTGAGTTTAGTTTTATTCTTTCAAGACACAGAAATTAGTGAAAACTGATAAAGCAATTCAGGCACAGAAGACCTAACTTTCTGTGACAGTAGCCTCTTTATAAATTTGATTACTGTTTTTGTATTGATTTGATACCTGGGCAAGAGCTTAGGGCACTGAACAACAACCCAATTCTTTTATAAATGTGCAATATTTATATTTTTAAATTTGGGAAAGGTTTTGTTATGCAGCTATGTTGACATAGCTGAGCTCAAACCTGCAATCCCCCTGCCTCAGCTCCCAGAGCGCTGAGATTACAGACGTGCGCTTGTGCACTCACCTCTGATATGCAGTCTTATGTCTCAAAAAATTTGATCTTATTTCATTTTCATAGATATTTATTTTAAAAAGTTTAGAAAACATTAAAACAAATCATTTCATTTTCGTAATCAATCTGACAATTTTATGTGTTTATGAGGGAAGTGACTGACTCTCAGAAGGTAAGTTATACAGTAAGTTCTACATTCTATAGGCTCAGAGATGAAGGAAAGAATCTTTAATGGATGGACAACCAACTGGACATAGAACAGGTATAAAATTTAAAATTTTTGGCTTATTATAAAGTTTATTTTCTTTCTGTTTTGCATTCCAGAGTGACTAATCAGTTTGCATGATTGAGATGAGGCGAGCTGTTCATGAAGAGATCTTGGAAACAGGTACAACTTCCTGGCATGAGAAGACAGTTTTGATCCCAAGCATTACCAAAGAAAAAGTGGATCTACTTCACTTGAAGAGAACAAATTTTATAAATGTTAGAACTAAGAAAAGCTTCTGGTGTCAGAATGAAAATCTAGACTTAGACACTTATCCATAACCAAAAAAATTACATGCAAGTGTAATTCAAATCTCATCTTCTTTTAATCACTGTTGTTGTAGAGTGGCCCCATACTATTGCTCTGTATATCACTAATACCTGTAGAAAGTGTAGAGTTGATAAAATTTCTATGTCCTTGTATAGGCCAAGTGATGCCAACAATTACAACATAGGACCTGTGAGGTTAAAACTCAGTGTTGAATGACACTCTTGATGAGAGATTTACACTGAGAAAAATATGGCTTTATTGCTAGAGTTTGCATGCTACCTACAATTGCTCCTCATCACTTACTAGATCTGACTGAAGAGCATATGAAGAGCAATTAAAAACTATCACCATCAAAAAATAAATTACAATTAGATGCAAGTGTCAAGCGTAATATTTCTCATGCTTAAGAACAGTACATATATAAAGTGTATATAAGAGACAAAAGTCATATTAAATACAACTTATAAAAAAGAGCACATATGATTTCAATGTATGTCCCAAAGTTCAAATGTTAGAAACTTAATCCTTGATGCAACAGTGTTGGTGAGGCGGGGTGACTAGGCTGTGAGGGTCCTGCCCTTATGAATGGATTGACGTTGTTATCGCAGGAACAGGTAATATATCCAAGAGCAGGTCTGGTGTAAGAGCAAGCTTATCCCACTTCTCTGTGCTGGCTTTCATTCACCTCTTGCTCTTGTGTTTTTTGCTCTGGGATGATATAATTCAAAGGCTCTCAACGAATGAGAAAGCCACACTCTTAAACATCTCACCCTCTAGAGCTGACAGGCAAATACACTTCAGTTCATTATAAATTACCCAGTCTGTGGTATTACATTATAAAGTATATATATTTAAATATATAGTCCTTCTTTACATATATAGTCCATGTAAGATGAGGTAAGACATGACTATAGAAAGACATTTAAAAATTGCACTGTTTTTGAGGATATTTCTCATAGGCTCTATTCTCATATTGAAATGTACATTATAAACCCAGTGTGTAGGGGTTGTTTTTAACCCACTTTTCTTTATATTAAACACATAACCATTACATTTAATCATTAAAAACTCTAGTACAATCACAAGAAATATACTATCTTAAGATACCATATAATCTAGTCAACATTTTTTGCTCTAAAATATGAATTATACCATATTCTCAATACTCTGAATAGGCATTACACATTCAGATATGGAGTCACAGTAAATGGAATAAAAACTAAAAACATATTAATGGCTAATATTCGGAAGAATAAATATAGTAAATCTTGTTTTATTGACAGCAAAGAATAGGATCTAATTTTTGTGTAAAGATTTTAATTTTTACTTTCTTTAAGCAAAAGCAAATATAAGGAAGCACTATAAATTCAGCAAACATTGAAACTTAGACATTCCCTCCATTAGACAAGAATGTGTTATTATTATGCCTCTTGGACTTAGGAATGTAGAACTACAGGTTTACAACAACAGGAAAAAATCATTACTAAATACAAATCTAATCCTACAAGTTTAAAAATTGTCCCTGATGAAACTGTTTAGATTTATACTAATGAAGAGACTGCAAGTAGATTTTTAGTATTTAACACAGCAAAGATTAGATATTAATATTTTATTTATAGTACTTTTATAGTGAAAACACTTCATTTTAAACCTTGATATTGTTATTTCTCTCCTTCTTGCTTTACGTGAAAGAGCTACAAGTTACAGCGGAAAATTTAGTATCCTTGACCACCTAACTCAGTGGGCCCTGTGTGACTCTTCCCAAGGAAGTTAAGAGTCAACATTTCTTTTT
Source organism: Ctenodactylus gundi (assembly GCA_004027205.1). Classification (NCBI taxonomy): domain Eukaryota; kingdom Metazoa; phylum Chordata; class Mammalia; order Rodentia; family Ctenodactylidae; genus Ctenodactylus; species Ctenodactylus gundi. The sequence goes on along the minus strand of PVKB01000214.1, from coordinate 843,672 downwards.
CTTTGCACTCAAAGACTTCCAAAACTCAACAGAAGTAAAAATAACAATGAAACTAAAAAAAATATTTCCATACAATGTACCTATTAACCTAAACCAGTAAAGAAAAATTTTTGGGAAAAAATAATGAAAAGAAAGGTCAACATCACCAATTCGAAAGTTGAAGTCTAAAGAGGATGAAAATCATCAGCAAATATTAATCTGCCCCAAAAAACTAACAGTTGTTCAAATATCCTCCTCTGCTCTGGCTCAGAAAATTCAGCATTAAACTTGGAACTTGCTCTCTGGCTGCTTCATGCTACACACATAAAGTGTAACAGTGACTTGCTGGCTCCAGCTCAACGTCCTGGTCTTGTATTTGCATTTTTTTCTCGTCTCATTTTTCTTAATTATTTATAGATATTTTAAATATGATAACATGGATGTATATACTTATACATATAAATATAAAACTAATTTGCATAGCTGAAAATGTATTATTTTCTTATCCCTCACTAGGTGTAATCCATAGCCTATGAGGTCAATCTATCTTCGCATCTCTACCTGAAAAGTACAGAGTCTAATCATAGTATTTTTCCCCCATTTTACTGATACGTACATGTGCAAAATTTAAGGTTTACAATGGACTTGAGCCTTTTGTGCACCTACGTATCTTGTCAAGGTGACAAGGGCTTTCCCACTCTCCTTTTGTCCCTCACCCTCACCCCCTCCCTTCTTCCTCCCCTACCCGGCCCCCCTGTTTCACTTTGTTTTTCATTTTAAGTTCCATAGGAGTTGTGCTCTGGGACTATCATATCAGAGAGACCAATCATAGTATTTTTCTAAAACTTGGTCATCAAAAAACACATAGGACATAGTGAATTTGTGTTTCTAAGCTTTCATTTTTACCATGGCCCAATAGGAGAATACTTATTTTCCATATAACTCAATATACCACCTTATTTCTCTTTGTACACAACCTAACACTGAAACAAAAGGATCACAAAAGAATTCAGGAAAATGGACTGTAGAATTTTCTATTCTACTTCTTTTCATTAAAACTTGTTAGTTTTGCCAAACGCACTAGTTTCACAACTGCTCCTGGACCGTATATTAAGTAAGCCTGTTCAAAACCCTTTAGTGACATTTCTTTAGAAATTCATCATAGCATATTATGACAGGTGAAAGATTACTGCTGCTACTCATGTACTTTTTTTTTTTTTTTTTTTTTTTTTGAGACAGGGTCCTGCTCTATAGCCCAGGCTGGTCCTGAGCTCACTACGGAGCCCAGGCTGGCCTTCAACTCATGGCAATCCTCCTGTCTCAGCCTCCTGAGTGCTGGGATTACAGGCATGTGTCATCGTGCCCAGTTTATGTGGTGCCAGGGGATTGAACTCGGGTACTAAGCGCTTGTCTTAGCACTTGGTAGGCAAGCACTAATCGCTGAGCCATTCCTCCAGCCCTATTCATGTACTTCTTAACATATACCAACAAGAGGTGGCATCTAGATGATTCAACAGCTAATCAGGCTTAATTTATTGATAGAAAACTAGTAACTATGCATATGAATGTTATAATTTTCATGGAAGTATAAACTTAAATTTTGCTAAATATAGGAAGAAAATAAGGTTGAATAATGATTATCTTATGCTTAAATAATTTTGAAATTACAGAAATGCTTTAAATATATAATGTAAAATTTCAGAGGATTTTTCTCACTCACTCTTGTAAAAATCAGCGAGAAACATTTCTTAACCTAGTAATATTTACTTAACCCATGGTGAAAACAATTTACCTGTAGTAAATTCGTAGTGTCTGGATTTCTTCTTCCAGTTTTTTGTACTGTTCAACTGCGGTTTCTTTTGCTTGATGCATTGATAACAACTTTGCCTGTAAGTAATGAATATTTTTAAAAGTTTAGTATCAGTTTGGGTATGTTAGAGTAGTACAGTATAAACAGGAACCTGATGTTTCTGTTAAGTTTAAAAACCTATTATTAGTAGTGTCTCAATTTTCCATAAAATAGTACAAATAGGTAAAGTCATGGACATATTAAACTACCCAACTTTGCTTATTACTAAACTGCAACCTTATTTTATCTGTATCATCAGATATATGCCCTTCTGCAATGTTTAACTTTATACATAGAATTCAGAATGTGGAACACGGGTTCAGGGCATTATCTACAGTAGAGATAAGCACAATGAGTGTTTCACATACAAATTTAATGTGGCTACACTAGATTTTCTTTTAACTTTATTAATAGTAAAACTTAGAAAATTCTAAATATGTTGCTAAGCTATCTTTGATATGTAATGTGAAAAAATTGCAAGAATACAACTTGATTTTTACAGATATGCTTTAACCTTTTCTATTCCTTTTCTATAGAGAAAAAAGAATGCCTAAAAGAGAAGACAGAAGCGTTGAGTGCTAGAGATACCACATCCAAGGAATTCTATTTGATCCAATGTAACTGCAATCTCTAAGTTTTAAAGCACTGGAAAAATTGCTCATAAAATGTTTATGTTAACTAATACACAAACACAAAAATTATTCCTAATAATGGAGACAATGTAATGCTTTGATACATGTATGCATTGTGTAATGTTTCCATTAGATTAAGTATCTCCTCAAACACTTACCATCTATGACAAAAAATTGCAAAATAATTTCTTCTAGTTTTTTTTAAAATTAGAAGTTCATTATCTATAGAATTTTTTGAGAGGGCTTTAAGTGGTAATTTAAAAAATAATTTGTCACTATCCCTTTATCACTGCCACTCGATTTTAAGAAATGCCCAAAAGATTTTCCAACATAACTTTTAAAACATAATACTGGTAAGTTAGCTTTTAGTATTGTTTACTCAAAGTTTAATTTACAGGAAAAAGACTTTCACTTTAAATGACTTTTGATAGCTAACAGAGCAAACTGTCAAAATTCATAAGATACACCAACACTAATAAAAGTAATCAAAAAGTGGAGGCAGAATTCCAGAATTTTGTTAAATGAATATGATTTCACTGGAAGTATTTTCTTCCTTAAGGATGTAGTCCTAAGACAATCATAAAGCTCTAATTCTAGGAAAATTAATTGGTATAATGAAAGTGAACATTAGATTGTGCCCAACAATGCCATTTTTCAGTTTTAATAACAAAGAACTATAAGAACATTTAGAAATTTACCTTTGCACAGAACAAATATTAATTTGTTTTTAGATTAACAGATTCTAATAGTTGTTTTTGATTAAATTTAATACATCTACATGCTTTCTTTAACAATTCTGTACACCATAATTATACATGAAATAATTTCAACAACTTGAAAAATTTTGAAGTTAAGAAGTGGTTGGTTCACAATGTGAATTAGTAACTGCCTTACCAATTGTCACTGTGCCCAAAGTATTAGTGAAATGTTAACTTGGAAAGCATAGACACCTCTGGTACTAACAGCAAGTATTAAACCATCACACAAAGATGGACACATCCCTCACACCTAATTTATGAAACCTCATACATCAAGTTCTAGAAAGATAATGAAAAATTGCCACTATATATACATATATATATACATATATGTGTAAAATATTTCCGAGAATTATAAAGATGATGACTTGGAATTTCACACCTGGCACTTCTATAAAAGAACAACAACAGCAACAACAACAAAAAAAACCCAAGGCAATTAAGAAATCAATGTCCCGGAAGAAAAATCAACATGTAGATTTTGCCTATAATTTTTCATATTGAGAACGGGATCACGTCAACTTTAATTTTCATGCTTAAAGTAATACTGAACATTTCACTTTGATTCCATATGTAATTGGCAATGAAGTTGTAGGGCTGCTGCACAAGAATCCACTGAGTTTCTTAATTCGCAGTGCCTACTATTCTGTCTAGGCCCTGGTGACTACATTCAAAGTTATTATACACTGTCTGGCTTTATAATCTCCATACTTTTCCAGGTAAACTCTTGTCTGGCCAGCACGTCTTTTTTGGGGGGAGTGTGTGCAATACCCTTCCCCTTTGCCTGCTCTCTCCTTGTGGCTACAATGAGGTTCACCCCCATGACCTCAGATATAAGATCCAGGCTGTCTAATCAGTCTTCTATAGCATGAACTCTGGGTGAAAACAACATTTAATGACAACCCTGTACTCCTGGATTCATCTGTGACAAAAGACAGATACAGATCTACTTAAAACTTCCTGGTAGACACACCCATTTTGGAGGTGTGAGCAGGAACTCGGTTTAGTTTGACTTGGATGTTGTTGCACCAAGTGTAAAAGCATTTTAATTTAAATTTCTATTATATTTCCTAGATTTATTATTTATATGTAATTCTTTCTCTGTAGGTCAAAATAATTTTTTGTCTATCTGTTAACTCTTTATTTCATTGCCTTGTAGGTACATCTTTTGTCACTGCCACACTGACTACTATAATACCAAGGACATTAAGGAAATTAGCAAACAAGACTTTTTTTTTTTGCCTTGGCATCCTGTCCTCATGTTTCTGACAATAATTTTTAGAAAAGCTGCATATATTGAGAGTTGCATATACATAAATGAATGTATTAAATATAACTAAAGAAACAATATAAGAGAATACACAATGTAAACTAAGTCTCCTACTTCCAACTTTAGTAATTCTATGTCTCCTCCACTTAGATACAAATATAAAGGCATATTGAAAATAAATGCACATATTGCAAAACTGAGAAATTAACATTTTATAGTTATAAACCTTTCCTTAAAAATTTAAGAACAAAGCTCTTTTGCTTCAGTTAAAAAGAAGAGTCCTTCATCCTGTCCCACATATTACTCTTACCAGTAACATTCCTTTTATTTCCTCACCACCCCCAAGTAAAACATTTCCATGCATTCAGATTCATCATTTTTAAGATTGTTTTACATTTCACTACACAGTGACCTTTTGACAAAATGTCTTATTGTTCACAGGGTTTTAAACTTTACGTAAGTGATATTCCATATAACTCGTACACATTGCTTTTTAAAGTAAGCATACTAAATAAATGTATCATATTTTACATTTATGATTACATATTTAGGTAAAATTTTATGAAAGTAAAGATACATGTAATATCACATAAATATACACAGAGATCTGTACAATCATTATTATTGAGCTATACTTTCTAGGAAAGGCAAAATTAACAAATTTTACCATATAGTTCTGTGAATTTAGACAAATTCACACCACCCTATAACAACCATCACAGTCAAGAAAGAAGACATTCCCAGTACCCGTGTACTCCATTGTGAATCAATACAGTTAACGCCTTCTCTGTATACACCCATCCCTTGACAACCACTGATTGGTTTTTATCCCAATACTTTCATCTTTTCAAGAAAGTTACATAAATGGAATGCTGACTTTCAGCCTGGCTTCTTTTATTTAACATAATGTCTTTTAGATTTATCCATGTTGTTACAATTATCAGCAGTTCATTTCTTTATATCACTGAGTTGTAATACATTGTGTCCATGTGCCAAAATTTTAATATTCAATCACTAGCTGATTAATACTTGGAGTTTTTCTAGTTTTGAGCAATTACTAATCAAGTGGCTACAAACACCTGAATATATTTCCTTCTGTGGAAATATGCCTTCATTTCTTTTGAGTAAATAATTATAAGACTAGACTAGAAGTGGAACTTCTGGGTCTTAAGGCTGGGGTATGCTTTCGTATTTTGTAAAAGGACTGCCAAACTTGTTGCTTACATTGAAATAAACTTAGCTACAATGCCATAACTCACAACAATACTAATACAAACTGTCGAACACACCCACTGCAGGACACTATATTAAATGCTTCAAATATATTGCTATATCCTGTCCCTGCATACAAGGTTTTAATTAATCCACATAATCCCTGTTTCACAGGTGATGATAATAGGTTCATGGAGCTCAAGTAACTTAGAAATATAACAGAACTAATGATTGGACTAAAAAAACCACATATTTCCTCTTTATGCCACTGTACAAAATTTTGAGATATATGCATGAATTCAGGTGAAACAATATAATCAAATTATTTGTTAACGGACAGCAACGGAGGTTCACAGAATAATAAGAATCTGTTTTCCATATCCAGTAGTCTCCTTTTGTCATAGCTGAGGGGACGAAAAAGGTTAGTAAACTAATGCCAAGTCAGTCTTACAGCTATTGTTCCTTTATATAGCTGGATTGAACAGTGCCATCTACCTAGGACAACCATTTGTACTGAAACCATTTGTATTAAAAAAGAACTAGTTGTTTCCTTGCAGCTTTATCTCATAACCTGGAAGGATAAATCAAGAAAGGAATATATGGTTCACATCACTGAACACTATTTGTTATAAGTACTGTGGATAAATCACTTTTATCTTACTTTAAAATCTTGCTATGTTTGGTTAAATGGGCTTTTAATAGTTATAGTCTCACACAGTTAAGCCTTTCTTTTTTGGTAACTCCAAGATCATTAATACAAATTCATTTTTATGATAGAACAGAGGGAGTTGATCTTATATGTGATATCTGCTTTAAAAAAAGCAGCAAACAGTACAAATTAAATTACAAAGCCAAATAACTTTAGACTTGGAAAAAGATTTTAGGAACAATACAGTCTCGTATTTTCATAGATAAGGAAATTGTTGTTAATACAACATGTCCAGGAAAATCACTGGAAACTGTCCAAAATTTCAAAGCCAATTAGAAGAAAGGCTGTACCTAGAATACATATATCCATAAAACACTGCTTATTTTATCATACATGACAACATTTCAACATGGTGTAATTTAACATGAATGGTGATTGCTTTAATAGATATTTTTCAGAATAATTACATATTCATGACTGTGCTATAGATTAAGTACATCAATAACATATCCAAGTAGACATGTTTAAACAACATGTCTAACTGCACAATTACTCAAATAATACCAATATAGCATTTATTATACTTGAAATATATATAGTGCTGTGAGATTTATAGAAGGCTTAAACTATAGCACATCTGTTTAGAGACTGTAGGAGTTTGAACACTTTTGTTGAATGAATAAATGCTATAAATTAGTATTAAATGAAAGTAAAATAAAAGAGAGATTATAAACTACATAGGTTGCCTATTAGTGAAGAGTGGAACCTAGACACAAATTCTGGTCTTCCAGATCATCTCAATATGGCATGAAAATCTTATACATATATATAGCAAAATAGAAAACTATGTGCCAGGAACTTTTCTAAGTGTACTGAATATATTCACTTCCTGATTTCTCACACCATAAGGTGAAAAATAAATCTTCTTTATGCTGTAGCAACAGAGCCCAAGGAACCCTAAATCCACTCCCAGGGTCAACCCAGGACTTCATGAATGAAGAGGTGGCCATGTCCCTTTAAAGGAGGACCCTAGAGCACTACTGCAAAGTTCTATTGTCATTCTTTCTGCCAGTCTACTCCAAAGAGACCTCTCGACTTTTTACCAGAGTCACGGCACGCTGGGGAAAGGCAATGATTAGACACTTAGGTTACTACTGGACACTGGTTATGAAGTAATACAGATTCTAGGAGACCCAAAACATATGCCATTGTCTTCCAGTAAGAGTAGGAGCCTACAGAGATCAGGGGATGAACAGCATTTGAGACAAGATCAAATTGACAGTAGGTCCATCCAATAGTCAGTTCCAGAATGCATATGTGGGATGGATAGACACAGTACTTGGCAGAACCTCAGTATAAGTTCCATTAACTTGTGGTGTGAGAGCTACTGTGTTTGAAAAGGCCAAACAGAAGCTATTATAATTGCCTCTATCTTAGAAAACAGTGAATCAAAAGCAGTACCACACAAGACTGTCTCAAAAAAGAAAAAAAAAAAAAAAAGAAAAAAAGAGGAAAAAACCCTCAATATTGAATCCCTGGAAGGATTACAGAGATCAGGAACATAATTAAAGACTTGAAAGATGCAAGAGTGGTGGTTCTCACCACATCCTTATCTAATTCTTCTATTTGGCCTGTGCAGGAGACAGATAAATCTTGAACTACGGTGGATTACTGTAAACTTAATTAAGTGCTGACTCCAAACGTAGTTGCTATACCAGATGTAGCTCCTTTATTTGGGCAGATTAACTCATTTTCTTGTACCTGGTATGCAGCAATTGATTTAGCAAACACTTTCCCTTCTCATGTATTTCTGGAAGCACTTCTTATCCTTATCCTGATAGGTGGAATGATTCATGAAGAGTCACATCCTATTTCCAGAACGTGTGAATATGTTAGGTTACATGACAAGGAAAATTAAGATTGCAGATGCAAGTAAGGTAGCTGTCTTAGTTACTTCTTGGATGTTTTGGCTAAATACATGACATTCACAACTTTAGTGAGGAAAGATTTATTTTAGCTCACAGTTTCAGAAGGTCTTGGTTCATTTACGGGCAGATGATGGTGGTACATGGTGAGGATGGAGCCCCAAAGAAGGAGCTCCTCAGAGCATGGTGGAACAGAACCAAGCCTAGGAGCAACGGAAGAATCAGCACACACCCCACCAGGTCAAGCATATGTCCCTCGCAACCAGCCCCTACCTCCCAACAATGCACAGTATCCTTAAGTACATGAGAATTTGGGGAGGACACCTCAAAACTAAACCACAAGAGTGGTTAATCAGCTGACCTTGAAACAGAAATCATGCAGTAGGCCGACTACAAGTTCAAGCACGGCCTGGGCAACTTAGTGACTTTGCCTCTGTCTCAAAAAAAAAAAAAAATATATATATATATATATATATATAAACAGGGCTGGGATGTAGCTCAGTGTCAAAACCCTGGGTTCAATCCCCAACATCAAAGAGGGAGTAGGGGAAGAAATGCAAATCATTCTGGATTCCCTGAATTATCCCAACATAATTCCAAGCGACCTTATAAGTGGAGGAAGAAGGCAGGAGAAAGAGAAGGACAGAAGCATTAGAGCGAGAAAGATTATGCTGATTTCACATATGGGAAAGGGCAAAGGACCAAGGAACTTGGTTAGCCTCTAGAACCTGAAAACCTGGCATGGCTTTTGGTGTATGTTCTCATCTTCTTTAAAGAGGTTTTTGTTATTGCTATTTTAAAAATATTTTCACTGACATATAAATTTAGGTGACTATTTAGTAATATTCGAATATATTAATATTTGTACTGCCCTCTAAGCCATGGGAAGTCTGAAGAGTTGACACTTTGCGTATATAAGTATGCTTTTTTTACACGGTATAAATAAGATGTGTAATAAATACATAAATATTGAAATCAGAAAGTACAAACTACCTATGCTGGCATTTAAGACTTTTCACCAGGTGTTTTTCACTCCTTTTTATCCCCCACTGTCAGTTTTGGCTACCTGCCCCTAAATGCTTCCCCATTATAGCATTTTGTCCACCTGGAACACCAAATCCCTGCCTCACTGCTCGTCTGTGTAAGTCCTTGTAGGCCTACCTTAGTTATCACTTCTTCCTTATAATCCTTTATAGATTCTCTTCCACACTCCCATGAAATTTATTCCACCTGAAAAATACTTAGTAATATCTTAAAACTTAATTTTATTTTAGATGAATGTTCTCTCAACTATGGAACCATGTGCTGTTAAGAGGTGGGACTGCTTGAAAAGGGCAGAGCACTTGGGTCCTGAGCCAGAAGGGATGGACTACTGGTACAGGATCTGAAGGGTAGCTCCACCCTTCCTCCTTCCTTGGCTTTCTGTCCTCCATGCCATAAAGAACTGTCTAGCTATGGCCCCACTATGTGCGTCGACCATGGACAGGTGCTCTATGAATAGACTGTATGAGACTTCCTAAAATTGTGAGTTAAAATAAATCTTTCCTGCCTTATATTGCACATGCCAGGTATTCTTTTCCCATCAATGAGAAGTAACTAAGACAAGTATCATATAATGTTTCAGTACATGTAAACATTTTATAATGTTTCATTCATTTCAAACACATCTGTTCCCATTTATCTTCTCTTCCCCTCCCTTCTCCTCTCCTTTCCTCTTTTCTTCTGAGACAGGATATCACTATGTAGTCCAGACTGCTCCTGAACTCACCACGCAGCCAATGCTGGCCTCCAACTCATGGCAATCCTCCTGCCTCAGCTTTCTGAGTACTGAGATTGCAGATGTGTGTCACCACACTCAGCTTATGTGGTACTGTGGAACTGAATACAGGGCTTTGTATCTGAGCTATGATCCCCATCCCAGCCCTTCATTTGTCACTTCTTTATGATAAAATGTCATTTCTTTACGACTGTAACTTTTCTTCTAGCTTTGTGAACTATACAGTACATCATCCTTATCTAAAGTCATCCTGTAGTGGAAAAGCACACCAGGACTTCTTGCTTCTAAATAACTGCACGTCAGTAATGACTCACCAACTGTTAGCCATCCCTACCCACCTCTACATTCCTTAGCCTCTGCTAACCATCATTCTACTTTCAGCTTCTAAAAGGTGACCTTTTTTGACTCCCTGTGAGATTGTGAAGTACTTGTCTTTCTCCACCTGAGTCATTTCATTTTATATAACGATCTGGTTCATATTCCACCCACACTGTTGCACATGACAGGATTTCATTCTTGTTTATTATTTAAGAATATCCCATTGCACTGAGATTGCCAGATCATATGGTACTTCTAGTGTTGTTTGATAAACCACATACTGTTTTCTATAAAAGATGTACTAATTTACATTCCCTCTTACAGCATGTATGGGTTTTTCATTGCCATCACTTGCTACCTTTAGACTTTTGGATAATTGACCAGGTGAGGTAATACCTCACTGTGGTTTTTGATTTAAATTTCTCTGATGATTTGTGATGTTGAACATTTTTCCATATGTATGTTGGCCATATGTATGTCTTTTATTGGTAAATGCCTTCTTTTGGATTTACTGTCCATTTTAAACTTTATTTATTTACTCTTCTGCGTTGAATTTTTGGAGTTCATTATATATTGTAAATATCAAGATCTTGTCAGATTTAAAGTTGCCTTTTTAGCGTCAGATATGATTTATTGTTAAGTTATGGTAATTTACCATATTTGTCTTTAGTCTTTAGCATTGTATTAGCCTTCCTGAGGCTGGACACAATACTTCACGTCCACAAATTAAGGAGAAAAGAAAATCTAATTGGCTCCATTTCCAGTCTATAACTGATTGGCTCCAAAGGAGAAGCATCATGAAAGTAAGGAACTGGAGGACTAACCAAGGCTGCTCAGTTCAGGGTGGCAAGCCCAGCAGGCAGTGGGGCTGGAGAGGACTGGGTGAAGAAGTTCAAGGCCGCACCCCTAGACTTGCCCTGACACACCCACGAACGTGTTTCACTAATCTGCTAGGTGTTTCTTACTCCAATGAAGCTACATATCAGGATTAATGGTCACATGCCTTAATTCAGAAGGTGGAGGCTTCGTAATTTCCTCATATTGTTTAAGTTAAATGTGTTGTTAATTAGGTGTCAGATGTCTGATCCCACAGAATTCTTGACTATGTCAATCACTCTTACTGACAGGTTCAAAACCACTGACTACCTCGCTGGCATCACTAATAATCTCATCATTTAATGAGCTCTCCCTCTTTTAATATTTAGAAAACAGGTTAATCATGCAGCATTTATTGTCTTCACACAGTTATTATTAAACCCTGAATTTCTATCTTTAATACTATGAAAGACTATGAAAACCGCGTAAAGTATCAGCCAGCGGCCAGGCTCCCAGGATGGGTACGCGGCTCAGTGGTGGGGCATGCACTCAGCATGCAGGTTCCTCCAACAGGCCCATTTTCCTTTGTTATAGCTGGGTACATTCCTTTCACTAAGCTCTGTGGTACTACCTAAGAACATAAGCACACAGAGAAAATTAAATTCTTATTTAAACTCAAGAAGTAAACATTTCCCAAAATGACAGTATTCCCCCCCTTTACACTTGAGTCGCCAACATTTCTCCACATGCTGGTGCCCTTCTGTTTAGTTAGAATTTTAACAGCAGTATTTTATTTATTTGTTCAGGATCGTGTATGTTTTTTCATTACATCCATAGTACACTTCATCACCTGAACACCTGCTGAACTAAACCTGTCTTGCCAGCAAAAATTTTTGAAATTATGCAATCTGCAATTCAGTCCAGGGCAAGCACTTGGGTAGAATTTCTTCTATACCTTTCAACATCAATTAAAGAACTGCTTGCATAGAAATATTGCCAACTAAAAAGTTGGTGAGACATGTTCAATCAAGTGAGCTTAACTTTCACTTTAGCTTAAGATTTTTTGCATAATCATAAGTACCATAATTTTTGTCTACCAAATTAACCATAACATTGTTCTAAAATTTTATGAATGTGTAGAAAGGAAATAATAGATACATGAATATGTGGTCTGTAATTAATACATTTTTCATTCATCTAGAACCTTTTATGTATATAAGATATAATCTATGAAATACTATGAAAATAACTCCCAAAACATTCAGCCATGAGAATCAAAAATAAATTCTTAAAGAAAACATTTTAATTAATTATATTTTACATGCGAACTTTTAAAATAGAAGACAAATAAGGAGAGATTTGAAAGGTCCACATTAATATGTAACTAGCAAAGTTTATAATTATAGAAGGCATAAATAGGAAGTTCTATATTAAGTCTTTATGGAATATAGTTTTTACTGAAACATTTTGCATTTCAGTACCAAAATTATTCAGATAAAATAAATATTAATTTATAAGTTTCATTTGCAAAATAGCTTTGTTCAGGTATCTAAGTGCAAACCAATAAACTTTCTATTAATTTATTTAAAAACAATATGAAGCAACTGAAGTTATATGAATTAAAGGCCACTTTTTGAAGGATTACATTTGAAGAAAAACAGACAAAGCAAGATTCAAAAATTACACTGAAGTTTTTCTAAATGTTGAAAGTTGACATAGAAGCATTAAAATAAGCTGAAGTTTTTCAGAAATAATCATTTAAATTACTTTTTAACCAAAGAAAGAGGGCATGCTATAGCTGACTTCATTTCTGTTAATCAACATATGCAATAATTTAAACAGAAATTCAGTATATGAATGCAGAAATTATTTGGGAATTGTGCCTAAGCATGTGAAAAGTACAAGAAAACCGAATTCCCTATTTCCTTTTGGACGCTCCAGACAGCAGTAACACAGCCTAGGGCACACTGCTGCGGATTTTAACTGTTGTATGGAACTACTCAAAATGCTTTTGATCCATTTTATCTTGCAAGTTAGCAAAGAAATGTTGCAATAAGAAACACCAACAAAGATCTGAAAAAGTTAAGCTCTGGATTACCATATTGTGTTCTCCTGCCATTCAATGCTTCATACAAAGGCAGTGGTGTTCAAAGTAAGAAAAAAAGTGGGGGAAGAGAGAAAAAAGAGAAACTGGTCTCGGAAAGTGCAAAGCACAAAGTAAATAATATTCTTCTACATCCCTTCTTTTTCACAGACTGGATGTTAAAAGAGTTGCAGCAATTAGGCTTTTGTTAATTACCAGCTGTTGAAACAGATGTGCTGACTATCCTTATTAGTTAACAGCTGGGTGAGAAGAACAATTGATGCTCCCTAAAACCAACAGCCAGCTGCTCTGCAGTAATTATCTCCAATTAATAATACAGGTGATAACAACAAAAAGCTCCCATCCCTCTCCTTCAATAACTTCACAGCTTCAATAACTATGGCTTTATCATTACACAGTAATAGAGAACACACTTATTACAACAAGAAAGATTGCTATATTAGAATCGCATTAACTCTAGGGTAGTTTCCATTATGCAATTTCTGGAGAAGGAATCAGACAAGTGCTAAAAGTAGAAGCAGACATTCTGTAGGCTTTTATTTATCATATTTCAAATGTCACTGCCAACTTACTTTTCCAGCACTAACAATAATAGCTAAGCACTTAAGTTCTTTGAAAAAGAGAAGCATAACTAAAATCTGTTCTTTTTGATTTCCAGGTGTTTTCACTGATCATGTTTTATATTCAGTTCACTGAAGCGGTGTCCTTCCTCCTGGTATGCCTAATGTCAGTGTCTAGTTCCCTAGCTTATATTTCCTAGGTGGCTGCTAGAAGCAATTTTATCAAACCCGAAAAGAATGTATCTCAGAGCAGTAAACACTTCACGTGTACAAAGAGATCAGTAAAATAAGCAAGTAGAAAAACGAAAAAAAAGCTTTTTTATTTTGTAGACACCATTTTTACGATATACAATTTCCAAATTCCAATTACGATGATGCCGAAAAGAAAATACGACAGTAAGGCATTCCGAGAAGATAGCAACAATTACATGTTTCATTAAAAAGACGTCTATTTTCTATCTTTCAATAGTTCACATTAAGACCTCATTTTCAAGAAATATAAAACAAAATTTTAGACAGGCCAGGAAAGTTATTTCATAGGATATGAAAGAAGTATCTGTAAGATTTTACAACCATATCTATTCACTAATTACAGCACACTTAAAAACACTGCCTTTCTGAAAACAAGGATTAGGGCTGGATGAATGACCCCCTTTCACAAACCTGCCTAGTGTTTCTGCTGGTCATCGTAGACAGTTTGTTCATACAGCCTTAAATCAAAAAGCCTACTGATCACCATTTCGGAGTGCCCCAGTTAGGCATCAGGACAATCAATCGGGAGAGAAACTTTAACATGGAAATAAATCACTTGACCACAAGAGGCTATGATAAAAAATAATGAAGAGAGACTTTCTAAAGCATTATCATTTCGGTGGAGCCTATTCAGTAATATGAATGCCTGATATAAAAATACCAATTAGAAACTCTCACCACATCCTACAGAATTATGGCTCCTCAAGTAGAAACTTCTACATTTCTGAGATAATCACATAACCAAAATAAGCAAATAAATAAATCAACCTCTCACAGAAATTTGTCATAGTTAAGATTCTGTAATTTATAAGGAATCCTCTAATATATGGAAGCTAACAAAATGTGTAAACAGAGGAACAAACTGTTAGCTTTATGCTCAAAAATCTGTTAGGTGACATAGTTATTCCGTGATCTCTCAAACTGAAGAAAAGACCTGATTTCTCACTACAGTGCTGGGAAAGCAAATATCTTCCACCTTGACACTGGGCAGATACCTTTTCCTTCCACACTAGGCAGGAATATTTGAGAAGTGTACAAGCAACATAAAAGCCAAACATGCTTTCTCTTCGCTGTGGTGCGGGAGAGGTTGGAGTTACCACCTAACAGACTACCACATCTTAACCAGACAGGGCGTCCACAGCTACTCCTGAACAAAGCAGGCTGCTCTCTCATTATATTTGAGTTGATCCAAACAAGGAAGGCACAAGTAAAACCTATTCTGAAGTCGCAGCTCCTGTATACATTGTTGTTTTAAAAAAAGCCAGAAAAGTTATATTCTTGGTCTTCTGCAAAAAGAAAAAATACCCAATACCAATACGTAGTGAGTACCTGATGGTTGCATATGACTCTTCTAAATGCTGTTTTTAAGTTTTTAAAAGATTCATTTTTAACTCAAAAGATAACTCATGTATTCAGAGCTATTTTTACCCCTGGGAATAGACACCTACATTTTCTCACCCATAACCTATGTCTTCACTGCTCTGTACACTTCTTGGACTTTGCTCCCTATGTGAATCCTCATGACCCCACAGTTAAATCTTTCACGCCTTTTTCCTACGCTTAATTTTACCATGTGCATAAATCTATCTTAAGACTCTTCTAATTTCATGTGCAATTTAGGTATATGTATGTCAATTTTTTCTTTTTTTGTCTTTTTTGTATTCCCAGTATATATCATGTAAGCTTTCAGTAAACATTTTTTTGGAGACATGGTCTCACTCTGTAGTCCAGGCTGGTCCTGAACTCACTATGGGGCCCAGGCTGGCCTTGGACTAATGGAAATTTTTCTGCCTCATCCTCTGGAGTGCTGGGCTTATAGGTGTGCACCACCATGCCTGGCTTATGTGGTGCTGGAGAATCGAACTCAGGTACTTAGCACTTGACACAGGACTGCTGAGCCACTTCTCCGGCCCTCATTAAACATTTTTAATAAATAGAAGTACTTTAAAATCACAAAGATATATTTGTGTAATAAGTATACAAAAATCAATTCTCATAAATGTGTGACCATATATACTCCAAAGATATGATTACTAAATCGAGGTGACTCAACACACATGTCTCTATGAATAACAGGACAATGTATTCTTTTAAATGAAACTACTGTCTGGGCCTCACTCAATCTAGTTAGTATTCATGGCATTCATTTCAGTTATAAATCATTCCAAAGCTGATATACCTATTAAATAAAGGATAAATTTGAAAGCAAAAATAGAATTTTTAAAAAAGTTCTCTATCCATAGCACCTACGTCCAGTTTATTAGGAACCATTTAAAACTGTAGTTCCAAGCCATCTTTTGTATTTTTCTCATTGTCTATAACATGTTTTCAGTACTTCTTAAAACACGTGATAATTAAAATTATCACTGCTTTGTATTTATCAGTAACTTTGAACTCCACTACTGCTGTGGTTTGGTGCTGGTTTGCATGTGTCTCCCGAAGTTTCCTCTGCTTGAAGTCTGGTTCCAATGCAATCGTATTAGATTAGGGGGGTAGAGGCTCTAAGAGATGGGAGGGTACACACTCAGGAGGGGTTGATATAGTTCTTATAGGACTGCATTAGTTCATAAGAAGTAGACTGTCATCAAGGGAGACTACCCTATGAGGCTGTCCTCTACTGTAGGCAGACAGTTCCCTTTCTGCTTCTCTGCCATGTTATGAAGCTGCCAGTCGGCCTTTGCCAAGTGCTGGGTGCCATGCTGTTTGGAGATTCCATCCATCATAATTGTAAGTCAAACAAACCTTTTCTTCATACAGTAGCTCGTCTCAATACTTTGCTAAAGCAACATAAAATAAATGAAGACAACTACTCGGTACCTTACATTAATTCTCACAGAATAATTTTCTTTTGGTTATAAATTCTCTTAGAAATACGCCAGGTGTGGTGATGCACACCTATAATTCCAGTACTCAGAAGGCTGGCAGAAGGGTTGCTATGGGCTACACAGTGAGCTCAGGACCAGTCAGGACTATACAACGAGAACTTGTCTCAAAAAAAAAAAATTATCCTAGAAAAGATAAATAGGTACTTTCTTATCCTTCCTTGTTAAAAAAATGAAAGTTTGTTTTTTTTTTTTCTCAAGTAAACAATATTATGGCTACACATAGGATCCTTTATTTGAAGTATTTTATCTCTGAAATTTATTAACATAAATGTGCTGTTTTGTATTTTGCTGTTGTAGTTCAGAAAAATTCAATCAGCATGGTGCTCTTTTCTTTTGTAAGTAATCAGTTTTATGTATTAAATGTTATGAAGGTATAACATTTTTTATCAGTAAAAATATTTTACTTATTTGTAAATTTAGCATACATATATACATTCAGGTAAGCTTACGTGTAATTTAAAAATTATTCTGCTCCTATATTGCTATGTACTTTCATTCTGGTAACTCAATTTTCTTCACCTCAAGTGAATTTCCTTCTACTGTTTCTTTGAATTTTCTTTTTCTTTATTTGCTCTTTGGCTTCTATTGTTAAGCCTGTTTTTTCACACAGTAAGTTTTTTGTTGTTGTTGTTCTATCATTTCATTCCATCTCCTTATATTTTTATGCTTAGTCTTTTTCCTTTTACTGTTCCACATTACTAACTCAAGCTTTGTCTCAGAGTATTTTATTACTGAAGCTACCTATTTTTTTCTAAACTGCTTTTTATTAGTTACTCCTTCAAAATCTTTCTTTCTTTCTGAGACAGGATTATGCTCTATAGCCCAGGCAGGTCCTGAACTCTCTGTGGAGCTCAGTATAGCTTTAGACTCATGGTGATTCACCTGCCTCAGCATCCTGAGTGCTGGGGTTATGGGTGTGTCCACTTACATGGTGCTGGGGAACTGAACCTAGGGCCTTAAGCTGGCTGGACAAGCACTTTAATTGCTATGCCATTCCTCCAGCCTCCTTCAAAGTATTTCTGATTCTTTTAAAAATTTCTTCTTCTTTCAATGAAACTAACTCAGTTGAAAAATATCGTCTCCCTCCATAAAGCAAAATCCCTAAATTATAGATCTTTAAAAACTATTCAAATATCACATGACACAACATGATTAAAAACTCATCATGATTAAAAACTTGAACTGGGAACAGCATCAATGGGAAAGAAGTAGGTAATTTTCTTCACTAAGCAAATTGGCAAGTTCATCTTGAGCACTAATCATTAACTGAACAGAGGCAGTGTCTCTCTAAGATCTACCAGGATCCAAGGCAGCTTAAGTAATTAGCAAAAACCAACTTTCATTTCATTGCTTCCTTCTCTACTACTCATTCAAACTACAAAAACTCATGTTTGTTTTGTTTCTGTACAAGAAGTTATCTTCTTCGTAGAATATATATAGACATCATAGAAAATTAGTATTGGTCCTGGAAAGTGATCACTGAGCTCTGAACTATCCTTTATCAATGACATCTATTTCTGTTATCTTCAAATAACAGCATGCATTTTACTTATGCTATAAAATTTGTACCATCTAAAGTGAACTCATTTGACCCCACAAATAAACTTCTCCTTATCAGCGGTGTTTGTCAATGACATTCATGATTGTTGCAATTACACAGACTTGAGCACCTGCAGCTGAACTTCCCCTTCCTTTCCTCCATCTCACTCTTATTCTCTATTCCTTTAGGGAGGTCCCAGTCTTCTTGACCTCATTCATAGAGTACTTTAAGTCAGTCTGTTCTGTCTTCTCATGCTTCTGTGACTAAATTAAAATATATCAGATTACTTTCTCCAACTCCCATTATAAGTCGCATGAGCTGTGATCTAAGAAACGGTGAATACTTAAATTAAAAAATTACTATAGTACAAGACACATTCCTATTAATTCCTTTCAAAATAATTCCTCTCCCTTCAAACACTGTATCACTTCATTATTTTTTAAAGAACAGGTAGAAGAGGTCTTTGTTTAGAAACAATGAATGGTGGGGTAAAAACTACTGCTATCTGGGAGGGGGGTCCCACATGGATCACCCTCACTTTGGGCACATCTATCTCTTCATTCTTATAACTCTCTTCAGCAATTCAGGAAGTCCTCTTTCATGAGCACCTTAGCTGTGCCGTCATGGCTATGTCAATGTCCTGAATGGATACAAAATGTTTACCTTTCAGGGTCATTTTGCCTTTGGGGAACAGCCAGAAGTCACATGGGACAGATCCAGGGAATCAGGTAGATGATGAAAACCTGGAATGTTTTCCTTTGTCAAAAATTGCTGTAAACATTTGGCGAATGCAGCATGATCAAAAACAATGGTTAATATTTAAATAAAAATATATTACAGTAAAAGGCACACTGCAATTGACTCCCATCAGAACGACCAAAATACTCCCTATTGCTTGGAAGAGACTTAGTCCATTGTTTTCGACAATTTGTCTTTTACTGTAATAAGTTTTTAAAATGCATTTTAAACATTCACTGTCTTGTTCATCACAATTTGCATGTTGTCACTCCTTCCGGCGGAATTCTTCAGAGCTTGCCTCATTTCTTCTTCACCAGCAATAATCTTCATTTCTTTCTCAAAGTTCATTCTACTTCATGCCCTCACACTTGTCTACAGGGTGAGCAGCCATTCTTAAAAACCACTTTATATGGTGTAAAAAATCCTAGTCTTTGGTCATGGTTGTAGAAGATTGAGGGAAAAGCTTAAGTGTAGATGGTAGTTTAAAATGTTGTGAAAAGAAGGAGGCAGGAACAGTCTACTGGTTTCTTAGGGCCAGTGGAAGAAATTATCACCACTATGAGGCCTGGTGTTACAGGAACTTACTGCTTTAAGTTTTTGAAGGCCACATGTCCAAAACAAGGTTGCTCTTCCCGGAATCTCTGAGAGAAAAGCCCATTCCATGCCTCCCTCTTGGCTTCATGGACTTTGTGGTCACATCACTCTAATGCCCACTACGGCTGTCTCCAGTACCGCATGGCTTTATTTCCTATACATTGCGCATCTGTGGCCAAATGGCTATCTTCATATAAAGACTTCAGTCACTGGGTTAGAGCTCAGACTAACCTAGCATGGATCATTTTAACTTGACTACACTTGTGAAGATCCTATTTTAAAATGGGATCACTTCACAGGTACTATGCACTAGAATCTGGAAAAAACATATATTTTGGAGCGGGAGAGGACACAGTTCTATCCATTACAGGCACAGGCCCTTCTGCCTGATGAAGAGGACTGCCTCAATTTTTTAAAGTAAATTGTAGCTTATTAAGAATCCAATTTTTATTTCACAAATTCACATTACTTCTCTGTTCAACTGATGCTAAAAAATTTTTAATAGAATTCACTATCTGTTCACAATAAAATATTTTAATAAACTAGAGAATATGTCTCAATATCAAAAATATCAAGGAATCTTTAAAAAACAACCATAGAATTAACAAGTCCATCAAGACTACATGATGTACAGTTAAATATGTCAAAATCAACAACATATTTATATATTATTAACGTACAACTGAAAAACCAAAAATGAAAACATTATCTTTGGTAATATTGCCAAAACATTAAATATTTAGGGGTGAGTATAACCAAACATGTATAAGATTTGTATGTTTAAAACCAGAAAGCGCTGATTAAAGAAATAAAAGATCTGGATAATTGAGAAATAGAGTGTCTGCAAAGTGAAAAACTAAATATAGTAAAGATTTAATTCTATTGAACCACTGGCAGAATTATTTTTGTAGAAGTAGACAGGCTGATTTTAAAATTAATAAAGAACATAAAAGAGCTAAAATAATTTTGGAAAAAGGAATAAAATTGAAGTACTCACACTACCAAGATTTAACATTTATTGTAAAGCTATACCCACCAACACACTGTGGTGCGGCTAAAGGAA
This sequence comes from Ctenodactylus gundi, assembly GCA_004027205.1. Taxonomy (NCBI): domain Eukaryota; kingdom Metazoa; phylum Chordata; class Mammalia; order Rodentia; family Ctenodactylidae; genus Ctenodactylus; species Ctenodactylus gundi. Next base: position 822,751 of record PVKB01000214.1, on the reverse strand, counting down.
GAGATGTATATCAATAGAACAGAACATCTAGTCCAGAAAAAGATACAAACAAACATGGCCAATTATTTTTAGATAAAGATGTAAAAGAATTTCAGGGGAAAAGTATACTTTTAAAACAAATTATATAAGAAGAACTGGACATCCATAGACAAAAAATTTCAATCCTAGCCTCACATGTACAGAAATTAACCCAAAGTAGACAATAAATCTAAATGTAAAAAGTAAAACCATAAAACATTTAAGACATAAGCATTTTCTTAACCTAGAGTTGGGCAAAGAGTTCAGAGTTTCAAAAATACAAACTATAAAACAAGGAGATGAATTACTTACACTCCTAAAAATTAAGAACATTTCTCCATCAAAAGAACCATTCAACAATTACTAAAATAACAAAACCCTGTATCTTAGTGGGACTTTTAAAAAGTGGGATCAACGAGATCAGAACTTTTAAAAAACAGTGTTGGTCCCTATCACAGAACAAGTGAACTAGCTCTTACAAGAGAAGGCTTCAGAGTTAATATTTTAAAGTAAATTCACAGATGAGTCTGCACACAGCTAATCCATGATTTCCTTCGGAAATCATTACCCGACGTACAGGAGAATATAGAGTTGATAGCAGGAGTGGCTAGAACAACACAGAATAGGATTAGAGACTGGAGGAAAGAAAGGAAAGGAACTGTGAGTTTGAGGGTTCATTCTTATTTTCTCTTTAGAATAAAAGCTTATCTTCTCAGAGAGATTTGAGAAGGGTACTAAGATAAGAACTCAACAACAACAAACAGAAAAACAGTGAAAGTTAGATATGGCTGCTATAGAAATCACGCTAGTCTCAGTATGAAAAAAATCCATATGTGCATCTAGCCCAATTGTGTGACTCTTATTTTTTGATTGCAGCTTAGATTTTATACTAGAGAAGCAATTTTTATCACATGTGCATATTGAATATCCCTTATCCAAAATAACTGTAGTGAAAAGCATTTCAGATTTTGGTATTTTTTTGGATTTTGGAACACTGAAGTGTTTTACTGGCTGATTGATGCTCAAAAACTTGAAGATTTTGGAACGTTTTGGTTTATGAATTAAGGATGATCACTTTGTATCCTGAAGCTTCTTCAATTAACACACTGGTGATAAATTTGTGATGCGACTAATTCATATCATCTTTGAACATCCCCTCTGTCATCATGTCCCAAACTGAGTTACAGAAAACTAGGAAGGGGTATTAACATTCACTAAGGGAACAAAAGATCCCCTTGACATACAAGTGTCCCTGCTAAAATTTAAATCTTGTTTAGAGATGCACAAACATTAGATTATCAAATATTATGAAATCTCACATAAAATTGTTTAGATTCACTATTTATGCAAACTCATTTTCAAAGATTTTGACAACATAGCTTTTAACATTCCCTTCTAGTGGTAGCCCTACCTATCTTGGAAAACCTATTTTTAGGTTGCTGTAGATATAAAGAGTGAAATAAAAGAAAGAGGAGAGGAAAATGATTTTTTCGAGAGAGTAGGTCCCATTCTATAGTGCAGGCCGATTCTGACTCACTGTGTAGCACAGACTGGCGCAAAACTCATAGCAAGCCTCCTACCTCCGCCTCCCAAGTGCTGGTATTACAGGCATGCAATATCATGCCGAGCTATTATGTGGTGCTGGGGATTGAACCTGGGGCTTCACATTTCGTAGGACAATGTTCTAATCACTGGGCTATACCCCCAACCCCAAGGTGTGGAAAACTAGACTGTAGATCTTTATTTTTGGCATTTTTTAAAAAGGAAACAATTGTGGCTGAGATCAATACCTTGTATTGTTATTTCACTAGCTGAGTACAGGTGAGGCCTTCCTATGGCAAGACCTATAGAGCTCAATCAGACTTTCTGATGTGACCCGACATAAGCTTACCATGCACCAGGTGAAGGATAAGCAATTTCACACGTTAAAGTGAGAGAACAAAAAATATCCCTTAATGTTGTCTTATTTTTCTTGCTTTTTATTCACTAATTCATTCAATAAATTGATATGTGCTTGCATCAGGGTAAATTACCCAAACCGGTTATCCATTATAACATGTTTTCCAACAGACTTATCCTTCCTTGGTAATGTTTTCTTCTCTTCAATTGGCACCCATTTTAAAATACCTATGCAGCAAAACTCCTTGAAATTTGCTTCTATTATTTTCACTTCTTCTTCATATATTTTCTTACCTTATGTCCCCAAACTATCCTCCTTCTTTCTTCCTTTTTTCCTTTCTTATTTTTTCTGAAACTACTCTGACTGAAGTCATCATAAGCCTCCATACAGTCATATCCAATCTAATGAAGTTATCTGGTCTTCATTTTCTCTGGTTTCTGAGGTGCTCTGTTCTCCCATGGTTCTTCTAACTCTCCTTTGGATCGGGCGCATCCTCTCCTTGATCTCAATAAGATGGACTGACACAGAGCAACATCTCTTTTCTCTTCACTTACATAATCTAGTCTTATCTCCCACACATAGAGATGACTAAACAAATTTACATCTCTGCATCAGGAACTTCAATTCTCTACCTACTTGCCACCATAATGTGACGGCTTAAATATTTAATGTTGAAAGTAACATAGCTCCAAAAACCTGAAATTTACACTATTTCTTCTAAACAGCCCCAAGTATTCATTATTCCAACCTAAGGTCAGTCACTGTTGATTCCTCTTTTCTTCATCTGCACTCAAAACTCCCCAATAAACACTGTCACCATTTCTACCATATCCACATGCACAGTGAAAACCTAATACATTCAAAGTACTTTCTGCTTTTGATAAGGAATTTTCCCATCTATTTTTCCCCACCTCTACTTCTAGCACTCTAGTAGAAAGCACTATTTCCTTCTGAAACTATTAGAAGAGTCGAATGGTTTCCTCCACTTCCATTCTTATCCCGATACAAACTCAAATCCACTTAGTAGTCAGTGATCTACTAAGCTTTGAATAATGTCGCACACTTGCCAAACTATAGCGGATTTATACTTCTTATAAAAAAACAAATTTTGCATCATTGCAAAGGACACTATATAAACACAAGGCCCTAACTTTTTTTTCTCAGATCTAATTTTATGTTACTACACCTTCTTAGCCATTCTCCACTATGATACGGTCATCTTGATTTCTATTTGCTCAATGCACACACATACTTATGGCTCAGAACTTCACTTCCCCTCTTTCCCTCCTGGGTCATACTGTTTCCACAGGTCATTATCCACCAGGATCATTATTATCATTCAGCTGTTTTCATTCTATCTTCTTAAGGTAGAACTTAGAGTTTAAACTTTCAGTACTTCTGCCTTTTCTACTTCCTATATTTTAATATGGTTTTTCCTATTTGGATTGCTTTTGCTGCATTCCACAAATACAGTGTCTCAAGTTTTAACGATTATTTCTTTCAAAAGTACTTTTGAAATTTCCATTGTGATCTCTTCTTTGTGCAGAGTTATTTGGAAACGTTCTGCTCATTTTCTAAGCAAAGAATTACTAGCTTAATTTCATTGTCAAGAGGCATTTTCAAAATTATTTTAGTTTTCAAAGCCTATGAACACTTGTGTTATAACCCAATGCGGTTTATTTTAGAAAAATACCATCTGGAAGGTTCTATATATGTCAATTAACTCAAATTTGTTAAGTGTACTGTTCAAATCTTCTATACACTATTATTTATCTGTTCCCTTATTTGCTGAGAACAATGATTTCAAATCTGCCACATGAAGGTAGATATAGTGAGTCACATCTATTATCCCAGCACTCTGGGAGGCTGAGGTAGAAGGACCACAAGTTCAAGCCCAGCCTTGCAACTTTGAGACCTAGCAAGACACTGTCTCAGAATAAAAAAATAAAAAGAGTTGGAAAGATAGCTCAGTACAAAGGACGGGTTCAATCCCCAACAATTCAAGAAAAAGAAAATCAACTACATGATTGTAAATATGCCTATTTCTCCTTTCAGTTTCAACATTTTTGCTTTATATATTATGATACATAAAGGTAAAGCCTTGGATGACACATACTTAGTATTGATATAATTTCCTGGTATTTATGAATATTAGATAACATAAACCTTGACACAAAATTTACTTTTTTGATATAAGTATAAATATTGCAGCTTTCATTAAACATTTACACATCATCTCTCTCTTGTTCAACCCCTGTAGACTGCATCTTCTTGCATTATGACTTTTCTTTTGTACCATGACAATTTAGACACACCTCTGGTGAGCAATACATAATTGGATATTACTTTATTATATAGTGTGCTAATATTTGCTTTATTGTTATAATATTTAATTATTTTGAATTAGTAAATTACTTTTTAGGGTTATTATCTACTATTTTAATCTTTAGTTTGAATTATTTAAATACATTCTATTATATAACTTTCTTCCTAGCCATTATTTGCAAGTTCAAATTCTTTAGTATTATTTTTATAGATATTTTATATGTTTTAACTTATTTTCCTAATTTATAAAAGTTTTATATGAACATATATCACTTCTCCAGTAATATTATATACATTTATACTTTTTGAAGACACCACCTACTTCCAGGTTTTAGGGTTCTTTTTCTCATGCATCCATTTATCCATGTGCCTTAATTCCAGAAGGTATTATTATTACTGCTTTATTTTAATTCTGTCAACACATTTATTCTTTTGGTTGCACTTCATTCCTTCCTACATTTTTGCTGTTTATGTTAAGTATAATTTTTGTCTGCCTGAATAAATGTATTTGTTCTTTCTTTCAATGTACAGCTTCTACTGCTGAATTACACTTTTGTCAGAAGTATTTCTTTTCATGTTTTGCTTTCCACTGTGAAGAATTAACGTAAGTATTGAATTTTACACTGACATTTTTTTCAGAGTTTTAATGATGCCCTTCTCCTCTCCTCTGGTTTCTATCAGGAACGCAATAGTCAGTACTGCTGCTGCAGTTTTGAAACATACTTAATTACAGAATGTTAATTTTACAAAATAATGGGTCTCACTGTAGCATTTTTATACACATATATGTAATGTATCTTTATCCTATCCACTTATTTTACCCTCTTTCACACTCATATTCCATCACCCACTTATTGTCTTTCTCTTAGCTAATATTAGTCTCTCTCTACTTTAATATAATCTTTTTAAATATATTTTTTATTTCATCTATTACTGAAAACACAGAATATTCGGCAATACTTATCTTCTCACATGATCTCTAGTTCTATCCATTTTCCTATAAATGAAAAAAATTCATTCTCCTTTATGGCTGAATAATACTCATTATATATAGTACACATTTTATATATATATATATATATATATATATATATATATATATATATATGTATGTATGTATACTTTTCTTTACCCATCCCACTGTTGTTCTTTGAAAAACCTTTTATTGTGGTTGTTGTTACTGGCCTTTTAGGATTTTTCTCTGTAACTCTGATTCATTAATTTGGGTGTGCACATATGGCATTTCTTTTTATTTTCCCCACGTGGGAGTTCTAAGAACTCTGAATTTGTACTCTGCAACTTCCATCACTTAGCAGAAATCTTTACTAGACTCTCAGCTATTGCTTCTGTCTCACAGTCTTCCTCTCCTCTCTCAGAGACTCCACTTAGACTTATAATGTGCAAAGTGCCATCTGTTTCTTCAGCTGTATTTACCCCTTTGTAATTCCTTCTTATATCTGTGTTGTAAATATTCTTTCACTTTCTATCTAGTTTACTAAGCCTATCTCCTGCTGCCAAATTATTCTGGTTGACCAGCTTGGTGTAATTCTAGCACTCTGGGGAGGCAGAGGCAGGGGGATCACAAGTTCCTAAATTTGATTCCTAGTACTGAAATTAATCATTTAATTGATTAACTGGGTGGGGATTAGGCTCACTGTAAAAGCCCTGTTTCAATCATCATAACCACAAGAAAAAAATAAAACAAAAAAATTCACCTAGTCTGTAATTTTAGATAGCATGTCCTTAAGTATTAGAATTTCCAACTGACTATTTTACAGAGGGTCTAAAGTTTTTTTTTGTGAAATACTTTGTATTTTCATTTTTCCTTTCATTCTGTTGCATGCTTAACTATTTTAATTATAGCTAAAGTCTCTGTCATCTAGCTCCAATATTTGGATCAACTGTGAGTCAGTTTACATAACGTGCATTTCTCTTTGTTTTGATCTTCTGATAATCTTTTTGTAGACCTAGTAATTCTCACTGAATGTTTCCCATTGTAGGTTAAGAAAGATAAGAGATTCCAGAGATTATTTCCCTTAAAAGCTTCAGCTTTACCTCTGCATAGATGTCAGTTTGTAGCCCTCAGTTCTAGCAAATCAGCCATAAAGTCCATCTTGATTCTGGGAGGCTCTTTTGATCTACGACATTTACAAGAATCCGAAAGGTTTCTGTGGATGTGTGTGATGCTTCCTTCCTTCACTATCAGTGGAAAATCTGCTGATTCTTCTCTAGCCTTGTGCTTCATCATGAGCAGAAGGTAGAAACTTCAGGTTTCTGCTTGCAAGTAACCAATAAGTACATAACGGATGAAGCTGGCTAAGGAACTCAGATATTCTTTAAAGATTTTCACACCTGCTGTTTTGGCCCCTCTATATTGTTGTTCTAACAACCCTCTGGGATCTTTACAAAATTTCTTAGTTGTTCTCAAAAAATAGTAATGAGTTCTTGTAAACCATTCGTTCCCACCCAGAAACAATGCTAAAGCCTTTTATTTTAAAAAAGATTTTTGTTGTAAATAAAAGAATCACCAGGAATAAAGAAAACAAAAGCTCAGGAGATAAAACATAGAATACATACTATAGAAATTAGCTGGAAAGAAAGAATCAAGATGCTTATTATCAGGTTACTAAAAAATCCAGTTGGAAAACCACAGATCTCAAAATAAAGCATGTCATCAGGTATAATATATATGTGTATACAATTACATACACATAAAGATATATGTTAAATTTGTCATTATCATTCATTAAGAGTTTAAAAGGTAAGGGAGAGAAACTTAATCTTGTTTTATTATATGACAACATATAATTTTTAGTAATATAAAAAGTCATTATTACAGTGAAAATCTAATTTTCTCCTTGCAACTGTGCCTCCTTAGTTCTTCTGGGTAAACAATGTTTCAAATTTATTTTTGAAAACCATCTTTCCCCTAATTTTAGAGGCTGACTTAGACAGTCCTAAGGAAGTTTGGTACACGTCATTCCTTTTGGCCATAGTAATTATTTCGAAGGGACACATGATCCTTAGCAATCCTGTCCAAGGATTTCTGTTTTTATTTTCAACAAATAACTTCTTTTTCCTTTTAGATTTCATTGGGAAGAAGAAAGACTGAAACTCCTATCTCTATATAACCTGCAAATTAAGACAATACATAGAAGAGGGTGAATAAAATACATATAAGAAGAAAAGAATAAAAGTAAGCATTTTGAGTCTTAAACTTAACTTGTTTGAATTTAAAAAGAAATTACAATTATAACATAACACAGGTAAATCTCAAAGCTATACTGAAAGAAGAGACACACAAGTAAACATTATATGACTTCATTATGTAGCATTCTAGAAAAATGCAAATGGAACTATAGTGATAATAGCAACAGTTGTCTGGGGATAGAGGCACAGATAAACTAGAAGGCACTGCAATCTTCACGAGGTTTTATAAATGATTTTCATCATGGTGGATACAGATTTGTCAAACTGCATGGAACTATACAACTTAAATATACATGAATTTGCTGCTTGAACATTATGCCTTGATAAAGTTGATTTAATCAAAAGTCAAGCAAACAAGGAAACAAACAAGCAAATGCAGTCATCCAGACATCTCTTAGTGTCCACAAGGAACTGGTTCCAAATTGCTGGGGACAGCAGACTCTGAGGACGGTTCAATACTTGCATATATAGGTAACATACTATATGTATACTGCATATCCTCCTACTCACATCTTTATGTTCATTTAAAATCACCTAATTTTCAATTCATTTTATTTATTTAGAATGTTCTTTTAATCTTAAAAGTTTCCCCATTTTCCCTTTAAAGTTACATTGGAAAATATTAGTTGTAGAGAAATATGAATTGCAAAATACTAGTAATGTAACTGTTAACATTCCAAATATAAGGCTGACAGTTTTAAAACTGAGAAAACACATACATACATACATACATACATACATACATGGAGAACCATTGCCTTATAAAAATGAAAGCCGAAAATGTGTCCAATACAGAAATACATATTAAAATTTTATTAGGAAATTATAAATACTACATAATACAATAAAACAAATATACACACATTAGGCTGAAACTGAGGTCATAGATTCATCCATAGCAGTACCTAAGGGGAACTTTCATGAGGACAAAACTGACACTCCCATTGGAAGTACTGTGTCAGGTTTCATGACTTAAGCAATCTGAGTACCTGGAAACAAATGTTCTAATAGTTCTAAAAGAATCTTTTCTCCTCTTTACTTCCTCATCAGTAGTCATGGAAAAAAAAAAACTGAAAATGGATAAAATGGTTCTTTATTTAGTAGTTTCATCTGGCCAAAACGGTTCTGATCCACATTAAACTGTATACAATATTGTGTTATAAGTCTCGGTGAGTATGTTAGTTACTTGTTAGAAACTTATGCCAGTTAATTTATTGATCTTCTTATGTTTTCCATTTTGTACTGTTGTCTTCCCAATCTTTTCATATTGTAAAATCCTAACTGCAAGTTACTTTCCTCAAGGTTTCATTATCATCTAGGTAATACATATTTTTAATACATATAATTCTTTTACAGTATTGTCTAGAGCTGGTTATTCTCCACCAGATGAATGGCTACATGAAAATTTTTTAAAAGGGTGTCAAACATACAAATTGTGAAACAAAGTTAGATAACGAAAAAAAGATCAATCTCTTATCTAAATATAGAATTAATTATTCTTTCTTATGCATCATAAATGGTAGTCTCACAAAAACAACCTGTTACTATAGTCAGGAACTTGGATATTCAGGTAATGCACCCCAAAATATATGATAATTAATTGTGTCTACTATCCTAAAGAATAAGCAGTTTTGTAACTAAAAACAGGAAACACTCATACTCATTCAACTACCAACATACCAAATCAAGAATAAAGTTTACATTGTGTGTATATCACAGAAATGTGATAAATTAATAAGAAATGCAACATTATTTATTTAAAAGTATCTATCTATAAATTGGAAGCAATGATTAGCTAATAAATGATTCATAAGTGAAATATGAACCAGTTTCCAAACCACTAAAGAAGATAAAAATCCAAAAGGGAAAATTATATTTGTATATTTTCAAAAATGTTTAAAAGACTAATCCCTTTAAAGCAAAGCTAACGAAATAGATGAGGATAAAAATAATAGTAAAATACATCTATGAACATGTCTGACTCATGTAATTTTCTTTCAATTCTTCCAAAAAATATAAATTTTTCTATGCTCACAAATGTCTTTCGATTACGAAGGGAAACATTTGTAATGTGAATCTTAACTTTTTGCCATTTTTTTCTAGTCCGTGCACAAAGGCATCAGTTTAATGAGAAGGTGTCTAAAGTCATGGACGTGTTATAGTTTATAGATTACATAAATCATACATTGCTTTATCCCCATATATAAGTGCATGTAGGAGTTAAATGAATAAGAAAAGGGAACTAAATGTTTGTAACAGAAAACAAAAGTGCCAAGTCCCCCGCAACCGCCCCCCTACTGTAAAAACCAGCCCAAATGAAGGCCTGTTCCATTCTTAGGCCACTTTCAGGCAGTCTGAAAAGCTGGAAAGTAAACACAGGTGTTTTAAAACTCAAGCTGCTGTCATGGACAACCACAAACACCCTTAACTCTGATGTGGCAACGCCTCTCTCCCACTCTGTTTTTTAAAGCAATGCTGGAAAAGAAAATGTCAAATGTTTCACCTTTCAACACCCCAGAATAAGTAAGAGCTTAAGGTATTGTTTTGCAAATCTCTAGCAAATAGATCATTTTTTCATTACATTTAAATGTAGCCAATTAAGCACTAATTGCATAAAATAAAAAGTAGACTGTCTTGAAGAATTGCCACTACCCACAACCTGATACACCTTCTTTCCCCCAATTTTACAGTATTTTCTTTAATTTCTAAAAGCAAAATCTTCTGCTCAATTGTATTCTTTTGTTTATTCGATCATAAACTTTTACAAACTGTACCTATTTTTTCCTGTGAATATGTAACCAAAAATTATAAAAACCTTAAAAACTCTAATTATAAAAACCTAGAACTTTAATTACAATATGTAATTCTCTTTTAGAAAACTCCACCCTAACACATACCTAAACTGGAGTTGAAATCATTACTTCAACAGAAAAACAGAAAAAGTAAAGTAAAATAATTCCCACAGATTACATCAAATGAAACTTTCACAAATGGAATTAATTTTCTAACCCTGTCCCTATACTTGTACAAAGCAGCCTCCAAAAAGCAGGCACAAAACTCACCAGGAATTGAGGAGCTGCTTCCTAACTAGCGAACACACCCGCTGGAGCAGGGCGAATTCTTCCTATTTCACTACGAACAACAACAACAACTGATCAGTTCTCAAATTAATCTTGGTGGTAATTCTGAAAGCTCTTGTCTACCCTGAGAATGTCACAATAATTCTTTTGTGCAATTCGGATAAGAACTTTCCTATGAAATCACACTTGTGTATTTGGTTTTTTCATAATAAAATACTAACAATTTTTCATTTGCACTTAGCTTCTAAAAGAGATTTATGTACTTTTAAAAGGTAAAAATCAAGAGGAACAAGAATTAAGACTGAAAAAGTTTTTATTGGTATCCAGCTTTTCAAAAACTTTCCTCAAATATTTTATACTTTATTATCTTTTAAAAAATGTGAACAACATCAGAGCTCCAAACTTGGCTAACAGGCAATCAGCCCTAAATAAAAAGACAGTAAACCTTCAGCATCATGCTCAGACCCTCTATATGTTATTTTACCTCAGATGAAAATTAAAAGACAAAATAATAATGTTAAATTATGATGTAAACCAACAAAGTAAAGAAATTTAGAGTTCAGTCTGACAGTTCTTAACCCAGTCCACTGGACGTTGGTATTATACCATGCACATGATGGCTTCGGGCACAAAGGCGCGAGGAAAGGGCAGTGTCTCAGTCTTAGAAGTTAATTTCCTTGCTTTTGTTAGTTTATATTACCATCTACTATTATGTAAACAACCCATTTCTAGGCAATTTATTTTTCACTCTGCTATGATGAGCTGAGTTCATCTGAACGCTAAATATCTTTCAGCACATAAAATCCAGTTTAATAACAACCAAAGACGGTAAAGGAATGTCACTCAGATATAAAAATTGCAAAAATATAAGACTCACAACCTTTACTTAATTGGAAAGATCACTATTGTATTTTACAACCTCTCAAAAGGTAAAGATAAGGAACACAGCAGAATTTATTTAAAATAAGTGACTGACCTCAGAATGCTCAGGGCTTGTTAGTAATTCATGGTCTTTCTCAAAGTAAGCAATCATCTGAAAGCTTATAGATATAGGTAAAATCAACATAAGTGGCTAGAATAGGTTACACTATAAAAACTATTTTTTTAAAAAGTCTATTTTTAAAGAGCAAACCTGGAGCTAAAAGCTGACCATTATGTAATGAAGCAAAAATATAATGAATAAATATACTTTTTTGGATTCTTGTGATCACAAATTAATTTCATTGTTCTCTTGCTCTAGTAAAAAATAATAAAGTTAATATTTTATGTAATATAATTCAGTTAAGATTTGCATTTTTTGGAAGGTAAGAGTGCAGATAGACCTTAGGAATATAATGTACAAAAGTGATTCGGGACTTAGAACTATCAAAAGGAAGTGACAGTTTAAAAGGGAAGCCATACTCCACAAACAACACAGGAAACAAGATACTAAATTATACTGAAAATACAAGGAATATGATACTATACTGAATGATTTTGTGAAATGATTAAGAAAGTGTTCAGAAACAGTAACATTCAAAGTTAACATTTTCTAAAGAAAAGCTGTAAGTTACTGAAACTCCTGGAGGTTATTATTCATCTGAAAATACTTGGAATTTTTTCAAGACTGAGAAATATATTCTAAAAATATATTAAATATGAATACAAAAGAACAAAATGTTGGCAGTATGCTTTGGTATTGAATTTTAAACACTAAGCAATAAAGTATAAGATCTTCAAAAAAAAATGTGTGTCTGAGTCAGAAGGCAAGAGTGATTTTCCAAGATGCCTTTTTTGTTTCAGTTAAAATTAAAATCCACGCTGTCTAATCCTTGGAGTCAATTTGTAATTAAAGGGATTTGATGAGAGACCAGGCACTGCATTAATGATAAAATTTAATATCTGTTTTAATGCATCAACATAACAGAAAAACTAACCAACACTGAACAACACAATAAAGTCATTTGGTTATAGAGAAAAGACTACTGCTATGTCAGTTTGTTCATATTAATTCCTTTGAAAATAAGTGTGTACGCAAGAACTGTGTGTCTGAAAATCAACTATTTATGTCAAAAACACTAATCGAACAAGGTTTTGTTTGGTAGCAAGTAACAACCCTAGTATATGCAGTTACTTCTACTGACAATTTTATGTAATTTCTAATGAAGGCCTTGACAACTTTCTATATCATGTCTCAAATTAGAACTATTTTAATTTAGTAGCTATACTAGGTTAACTGTAGCTGGCATCTAAAATTTGCTTCTAAAGCTAAACTTTTAATTTACCAAGAATGTACAATTTATAAAAATCCAGTGCATTGAATGTCATATGTTTTTAAGCAACTATCTGGACTTTGTACTACATTTAATAAAACCCATGAAACAATTTAATACATCACTTACTTTAGGATACAACCTTATCTAGAATATGGTTACTAGTAATAGCTAAAACTTAAAGAGAAAAAATCATTTGCCCAATATTCTCTACACAAAATCTTACTACCTGAAAATACTAAAAGATCACTTTATAAAAAAGAAAGCAAATAATGGCATCGAAATACTGATATCAGCCTAATATAAAATTTAAGTAAAAATTAAGCAGAACTAAAAGTGAAAAATAAAAATTCCACTGACCTAGAAGAAGGCTGGGAAACATTTTTCCCCATTTTACTTTCTCAACATAAGCTGGCATTGGGAAGACTTTCTAATTCAGAGTAAGATATTTCAATTTGGAAGGCTTTGGGTCAGGCCCAGAGTTATTATTTTGAAAATACTGTTTCCATGATTTTAATATATGCCTCTCTAAAGATCCATTGACCTACACTCAATAACTATCAACCAACCAGCTGGAGCTCTACTAGGTAGTAGAGATAAAGTTACACAGGGCATTGTTCTCCACAGTCCATCTTGGGCATCTGCTCTTCCACATTCTCCTAGCCACTGTAATATTGAGAGTCTACAGGTCAAGTAAAAGAGGAATGAGATACTAGGGCGAAAGCAGAGGTAAGGAAAAATCTGGTAATGAAGAAAGTGTTGAAGTGGGCAAAGATAATAAAGGTCCGGGCGGAAATCCTGGAACACAGATAGTTTCCCATATATTCTCTGTTTTCAGATCAGTTCTTTTTATCTTATAAAGAAAATTCCATTCTATAGCTGAAATGACTCTCCAGTTTGACCACAGACAAGAGTATGATGACTAAACTGAACACAGTATGAATAGGGGTTAGTGGGGTATAGAAAGTAGGGACGTTTTAATGACACCATGCGTTTCAGTGAGAGAAAATATCAGAACCCAAAACCAAATGCCATGCCTGAAAAAGGGTTCCAGTACCTATTGAAAGACAGTACATAACATAATAAATCTATCTTATATGCTAAAACTGTAGGTGCCTGCTGAAAACTTATGCCTCCTTTCAAGCACTTATTGACTTTTTTGATACATTACAAAATGCCTAAATAGTTCCTATAGAAAATGCTATAGTGCATTTTATATTTCTGACTTAATTATTTTTGTTGTTGGGACAGAATGATCAAAATCCACAACTTCAAGGAGGAAAGATTTTTTTTTAGTTCACAGTTTCAGAAGGTCTCAGTTCATTTAGGGGAAGATGGCAAGGCACAAGTACACAGCAAAGCCATAGCTGGAGAAAAGCAGTTCATGGCATGGTAGACAGAAAACCATGTGAAGGAGAAGTGGCAGAGCTAGCTCATACCCTCCCAGGTCCTGTCCCAGTGATGTTTTCTTTCCAGCTAGGTCCCATCTCCTAACAGGAGGCACATCCAAATACCAGAGGCTCTTGATGGACTAATCAGAGCCAAACCATAACACTTTATATCATCACTTATCAAACAAAACATTAAATCATGAAATAATACTCTGAAATTCAAAATTAGAAAAGCATCATTGGTGACCAATGTCAGAAGCAAATAAATGCAAGTATCACAAGTGTTACATTTTGTGTTTGCCATTGATAATCTCTAAAGAAGTTTCCCACTGTAATTCTGCATTACTTTCATAGCTGAAGCTATAGTTCACAGTTGTTTGAGCCGCACTGCATCCATTTTTGTTGTGTTCTGAGGGACTTGAATCTACCTGGGTTTTTCTGATTTATCTGTACCTAATATTGTAATCCATGGAGCTACCCTTTGATGTACTTGTTCTTTTCAGACAGTCCATAATTATTAATGCTGTCATAGCATTTCTCATTTAGTATTCAAGGACTCTGAACCTGGTATAGCTGAGAGGCCTGCTTATCAGATATTTTTCAGGAAAAGAAAAATTATTGTGAGGAAAACAAAGCACAGCAGAGAAACAAAACACAGTTAGGAACCAGGACAGAATTTATCTCCATCTCTTTTGCTGACAAATTTATATTTTTTATATATTAGCTCTTGTCTCTTTTTTTTTTCCTGACTGCTTAACAACTTCAAATTGTACATGCCCTGTAACAGTTTATAACGACCCACGCTTACCTCATGATTATCTGGTTTAGCCTTCAAAGCTGCTTGGCTCTTCACTTCATTTCCAAGTCCAAACTATTGAAGAAAGAATCTGACGTACCAATATTTTTATACCAGGTTAGACAGCTCAAGGTCACTAAATGGCTTTGGGATAGAGAGCAGTGCATTTGATTTCTGATAGAATGGGAATAGTTGAGGAATGAGCAAAAAAACCTGAGTAGACAATAAAACTATTATACCTTCTAATCCTTAAAGTAAATCTTTCTCAATGTTACATTCCCATTGTTCTCTAACTTTCTAACTTTCACTTGGTGAGTATGTGTCCCCAGAATTAATTTACATTTTCTACCTCTGAAATTTCCATTTAGGTGAACACTGCCAATATCTTGCTGACTTCACTGCAAAGACAGTACTACTGTGCTACTTCCCTCACTGCCAGCTCAAATGGAGATGTGATCTTACTTGGCTTTCTCTGTAAAATTTGACATTGTGAACTATTTCCATTATGAAATTTTATGTAATTCTGAGTTCTCTGACAACACAGTCTCCTTGTTAGCCTCTTACCTATTTCTTCTCAGCAGACTGGGACCTACTTATTTTGTGTACCACTTAAGTGTGGTAATATTGTCCCATGCTTCTTGTATATCTGACCTCTGAACTTTCCCATTCATTTTAGGTTTGACTGCTATCTGTGTAAGATCTGGTATCATTTTCTTCATCTTTCAATAGACAATTTTTCTTCTACTTTACTTCCTGTATGGTTACTTTTGCGCTAAACAAAGGACATATCTACAAGAGTTCCTATCAATGTTTTGCTCACAATGTAGAAAATCCAAGAACAATGACAAGGGTCTAAAGTTGGGGTCTAAAGCAAATGTTGTGTGCCAAGGCACTGGGATCTACACAGCCAACAAAAGGATCATTCAGGTATGTATTTATAAATCTGGAGAAATCTCTATCACATCCATCACTTGATCCTGTTTAAAATATATTCATAATAAAGCTGGAGGAATAGATCAGAAAGTGTCTACCATGCATATCGCCCTGGGTTTGATTACCCAGCTCCACTTATGCTGGGTATAGTGGTGCATAACTGTAATTCCAGCATTGCCATGAGTTTGAGGCCAGTCTGGGTTAAATAGTGAGCTCAGGAATGCTTGAATTGCAGAGTGGAAACCTGTATCAGATAAAATATATTCATAACAATATGGAGGAAAAGTGTCTATAAGTCGATTTCAGTTTGTACATATGCTCAATTTTTAAACACTCACTGTGGCAAAGGTAATACGATGCTCTTACTGGTCAGGATTGAGACGACGGAGGTAGTACCTCCAGCTAAATTAAAACTTTGGATGAAAGGTTGGTCTCTCATCAGAAAATTAGGGTAAAAACAGTAGATGCAAAATAAGTTAACTCTCAGTAGCACAATTATTAGTGATGAGAAACACTATATTAGGTAAATGTAAAAAGAAATAAGAACTATATAAAAAATTGAGAGGTATCTTAGTTACTTGTTAATTGCTGTGACAAAATACCAAACATCCAACATTTAAGGGAGGATAGATTTACTTAGCTCACAGTCTTAGAAGGTCTCACAAGGTCTACTGCCCGGGCAGCCAACAGTGAAGGCTCATGGCAGAGACAGAGGCTAGAAAGCTCCTCACCCCATTGCAAACAGAAGCCATATGAGATAGGAGCAAAATTAAGTCTGCAAACCGGTTAGGCTAGTGCTTCCCCAGGAAGAAGCTGTAATAAGTTTCTTCTTCCTTAATTGAAGCCACCATTCCCTCAACCCCCACCAGGGTGCTACACTTCCCTCTGGCCCATAAGTCAACAGCACACACCCGAAAGCTCTGCCCTGGGCACCTCCAATCCTAACAAGTTGACACAATCTTTCCAGGTCAAACTACAAGGTCTACCTCCCAATAACACACAGTTCCAAATACATGGAGCTCTTCGGGGACACTCAAGATCCAAACTATAGCAAGAGGAATCACACAGGATGTACACAGATTTTTTTAAAAAACAATGAATTTCTGAAACTCTAGATCTAAAGGAGAATATTACATGATGATAAAACATGTAAGCATAATCTAAAAATATGCAAGAGTCATAAAGAGTATAATCTTCATGCTTATATTGACTCTTTTGTTTCCTAAATTCCATGGGAGCAATGTAGAAAGACTCAGGCTAACACTGAATGTACAGTCCGATCATAGTTAAGGAACTCCAAGTTCAAAAAAAAAAAAAAATCCAAAGCTTTTGCAATATAATACAAGCAAATCTGTTCAAGATTTGCCTGAAAGATATTATTTTTGTTATTCTTATTATGGAAGAGTAGTATAAATTTACCTTTGTTTTGAAGAGAAAAGAGTCCCTTTACTTTCCATGGCTATCTTCTAAATAACTTCCTTGAAAATATAGTTTGGATAAAGGCTATTGGTACCTCTACAAGACAGACACACACACACACACACACACACACACACACACACACACACACACACACACACACACACACAGTCTTCCAGTACGGCAAATTAGAGGACCATAATCAGCACTAGTAGTTAAATAGAACAGAATGGAAAGTGTCAAAAACCATATATCATTAGAGTATATATCCATTTCTCATATTCTTGCCTTGTTTTTATATGTGTTTATTAATTTGGAATATATTTCTTGGTGATATGCTTGAAAAATGCTATATGGTTAGTTATGAATATTACTGCTAATAAGGTAAATACTTAACATTAAAGGAGCAAAATGTTGAGAAGGCTAAATTCTCATCCTTATTAATAAGAAGTCAACAATAAAAATTTAAAAGCAAAAAATAGAACGAGCTTTTATTTAGACAGTACTGATACAGAAAAAAAGAGCTAAACAATTTGAAAGTAATCTTGTTTGTGGAGCTGAAAACAGAAAAAGTAGAGGATGTGACGTGGTTTGGCACTGCAGTGTCCCCACAAGGCCTCGTGTACCTACAGACAGTGTGTACCGTTGGGGGGTGGAGCTTGGCTGGAATGGGTGGGTGCTAGTTCCATCCTTCCTCCCTAATTTAGCTTGGTACTGCCATGACATGAGGAGCTCTCACTCCATCTCTGGGTCCACCAAGTGATTCCACCATTTTTTACTGTGTATTTTGAAGGCCTTTGAAGCTAAGAGTTTGGAAAGATCTGAGGATGCTGGCTTGAGAAACCTTGGAGGGCTTTAAGCCAATCTTTATAGGAGATTCTGGTCATCACTCACAAGACCAGAATGCTGATAGAATTGTAGATTGGAAGGGCCAGACTCAAGAAGTTTCAGATGGGAAGGAGAACTATATTGGCAAGTGGCCTAAAACCATGCATGTTGCTCTCTGGCAGAAAGTTGTCAGCATTCTGCCCGCCCTTGTCTGGAGACAATGCTTAAAACTGAGATTAAGGGTGTTGGAGTATTTAATCTGGTAGAGGAAATCTCAAGGAAAACCAATGTTCACACTGTCACTTGTGGCTCTGAGACAAATTCATGGCAAAATGCAAAAACAAAAATGGCAGAGAAAAATAATACAAAAATTTCATAGTGCCAAATTAAAATGGCCTAATGAGGTAGGGCCAAGAAAATAGGGAAGTTAAAGTGATTAGAATTAAAAAGAAGCCAAGTGCTTACAACCAGGGCTATGAAAAAGAAGCTGTGAGGGTATCTCTAAAGTCAACGAGATCCTGCTCTTTACCAACTCAAGGGTGGAGAAGGAAAAGATTCCACCCCAAAAAGTATATCATCCCTAGGCCAAGGAGAAAATTGACAAAGATCAGCTGCCTGGAGTTCAACCATCTAAAAATTTGGAGACCTTAGTAGTGATGTTCCAAAAGGGCCAGGCTATTGCTCAAGCCTGTGGTGGTCCTTGGTGATAGCTATGCAGTCCTGGCTATATAGGCTTGCAGGGCACAAGAGTTGTGGGGTTAGTGGCCTCCACCTGGATTCAGAGGAAGGCTTTGGAGGCCAGGCAGTGCACCCCTAGAGGGCAGTGTGTAAAGTTGTAAAGAGAAAGCAAAAAATGCAATGGAGACCCTGAAACATTGGAAAAGCCAGGAGCATAGGTTGTCCCATGAGCAAGGTGGCAGTCTGTAGTGAGGCCAAAGGCTGCAAGCTATGCGTGAGGCTGGCCCAAAGGACAGAAAACAGAGGTTACAGGCAGAGGCAACACTATAAGGGTATGGTTTACCTCAGGGGCTGGACATAGAACTACAGGATTTAATCTCTGCCCTGCCAGGTTTAAAACTTGCTTTGGTCCAACTGCCTTCTACCCTTCTATTTCTTCCTTTTGGAATAGAAATATTTACCCTGTACCATCATATGTTGGAAATGCTTAGCTCTTGTTTTCACAGGATCTCGCTGCTGAGAGTTTGCCTTGAGTCTCAGAGGAGGCTTTGGACTTGGACTTTTAAGCAGCGATAAAACTGTTAAGACTTTGACAACTCCTAAAAAGGACTAAATGCATTTGGATAAGGAGGTAAACATGAGCCTTATGCAAGCCAGGGGTGGAATGTAGTGGTTTGGATCTGGAGTGCCCACCCAAAAGCCTCATATACTTGTGGATAGTGTGTACTGTTGGAAGGCGGGACCTGGGCTGAGACTTGGAATTTTTTGCAGAGAGGCGTGTGCTAGTTCTACACTTCCTCCTTAAATAGGCTCTGTCTGTCATGCTGTGAAGATCTCTGGCTCTGGCTCCAGCCCACCCACCTGTGAACGGACTGTGACTTTCTGAAACTGTGAGCTACAAAAAATTCTTCCCTCCCTAAAGTTGTAGATGTCAGGTACACTGTCCCAACTGCTTTTTAAAATTACAATTTTATAAAATTATTCAAATTCTCTAATATATGCTTTATTAAAAACAGAATTTCAAAAATTAAGTATGACTAGGTATACACAAAATATTATTACAGCTGAATTCATAGGGGAGTAAAACTGAAAACAGCTTAAATATTCAATTTTAAATGAAGAATTAAAATTAGAGGCATCAATTTATTGCAAATTATGCAGTATTTAAAGAAAACATTTATGAAGAATACTTGTCTATTAGAAACTGCTTATAAAATGTTCACGGGGAAAGTATGATTCTAAATTGCATATGTGGTAATAATTTACTTAAAAATATAGCATTCAATGAATATTACATATCAGGCACTTTTGCAATGATTAATTTAATTAGCCAGGATTAGTTTTCAGCTGATTTACTTAGGGATAGCCAGTGAAGTTATTAATCGTAGCTGTTCTCAGTCAGTGTCTCTGACACCCTGCATGTAAAATATTTTAATACACATATAAGTAAGTGTACAAAGTGAAAAAAATCTAGTGCCAAGGAGAATTCACTTCTATTAGGAAAATACCCTTAACAAATAATAAATAAAACATGATGGCAAGTAATAATAATAATAATATAATAATAATAATGATAAATGATAAGTACTTCAGAGAAAAAGTGGAAAATGACAGAAAATGCCAATGGGGTATGGGTTGAGATTCAGTCAGGAAACATGCATTATGTTCTGTGTGAAAGCCGTGGGCTCGATTACCTGTACCCGCCCCATTGCCCCACACACAGATCTTTTTTTCAGAGAGAGAGTATAGAATGGATGAATTTAGGGGATTAAATTAGGGGTTTGCTTTTTCCTATTATGTTTAAGATAGCTGTCTGTCTCCCCACCTACCTATATCCATCTTGATAAGCAATGTCTTGCAAAACCCCAAAATGGTTTTACTCTTGGTGTTCGTGTCCTTGTATAACTGCCTCACCTTGAATGTGAGACTGACTTTGTGAGTCACTTTTAAGTAAGTAATTTTAAGTATAAAAGCACAGAAAGTTTAAGAACTGTAAATTAAGCTCCCTTGTACTCCCAGATGACATTCTATATATAACATCTTATACAGTGACAACATCTCCAACAGGAAGCTGAAGGTATCACTCTGGAGGCCATCTCAATTCACAGACTTCATTCTGACTTTGTCAGTCCTATGTGCATGTATATGTGTGTGTAGTTCTATGAAATTTTATCAGCTGCATGTTGAAAATACAGAACTGTCATATCACAAGCCCCCTTTGTCATATCACCCTTTGACCCTTGTGTCATCTCTTTGTAGCTATAACACTGTCACCTTGATATAATTATTAATCACACTTTTTTTGTTCTTAAGGATAAATTATGTGGTCATTCTTCCTAAAATACTCACTTTACATTATCTATATGTCCCTTCGTTAAGAACACAGGAGGGACAGAAATCAGATAATCTCAAAATACACAATGTTGAATAAATGACTAAAACTATGATAAAACTACAAATTTATACTTACATTCTACTTTGAACTACTTTGAATAAAATTCTTCTTTTGAAAGATATATATTGCTAAAAAACTGTATAGCTGGCTCATGGCAGAGGAAAGACAAGAAAATAGGTCTTTGACACTTACACCAAGGATCCACTACCACCTGTTGTCTTAGTTATTTTCTCATTTCTGTGACAAAATACCTGACATCCACAATTAAGGATTTATTTAGCTCATAAGTTTCAGAATGTCTTGCACAGACTGTTCATGGGCAGCTGGAGGCACAGGCACCAGACAGAGGCTGGAGTACTCTCACTCCATTGCAGACAGAAAACCAAATGAGAGAAGGCAGAAAGTGAGGGCCTAGTGTGTCTGGAGACTCAGAAGGGCCAGAGCATTTTCCAGGAAGAAGTTGTAACAATGTTTCTTTTTTCTTCCTTTACTTAGTGTAAACTGCAAATTGGGCCTCCCACTTGGTGGCTGTCCCTCTCTCATTTCCTCCCCACAAGTCAACAACACACATCAGAGAGCTCTGCCCTGAGCAGTCCTCAATCTCAACAAGTTGACATGATCCTTCCTTCCATTCAAACCGAAGTATCCGCCAAGCTCCACCTCCCAACAGCATTCCACAGTTATCCCACCACATACAAATGCGTGAGGCTTTTGGGGTACACAACAGATCCAAACCAAACCACACCATATGTATCATTGTATCATATTTTATAAGTAGATTTTATACATTTTCATCAATTGCAACAATCCTTTTTTATCTCACAAATATGTAAGCTACCACTTACAAAAGTTAACTTGATTTCTCAATGTTAATAGCTAGTAAATGGGAAATTCAGGATTTTAAAATTCAAGTCCCTTTCCTAGAGTCACACCTTAAAAAAATAATACAAAACTATTTTATAATCAATAAAAGGCTGATACTATTTGGCTATATAAAAATAGTACATTAACATGATTGCTACAGGAAAAGATTAATAACTCATCTTGATAACATGATACCATCTTAAGAAACTGTTATTTACTGCTCCGTACAACCAAGAGTACTTGCTATTTGCTCCTTCTGTCAAAAGAGCTTATCTAGTGAGCTCTAAACAGCAAAGGACAAAAAAATGAACAAACTGAACATTTTTTATCAATATTTCTAAGCTAACAATGAGAAGTAGAATATTTCATACTACATTGTTCAATATATGAGCTAAGAAACTGTAGCTCAAAACAGAAACCTTTCTACAGTTATAGTTGGGCACACATTATGATTATTAAGGCAATATTACACCAAAATAATTCCATATCATCTGAGTCCTGAATACAGTAGATAATAAAATTATTAGCATCACCTAGCATAGAATAAAATTTATTTATTTAAAAACTGATTGTATATTTTATTTTCTAAACAGTGTTAAATGCACTAAACTATAATATTTATATTTCAATTTCTAAACAATGTGCTACATTACACATGAATGTCAACATTAAGAAATTGTGATCCCTTACACTGAAGAAATTTCTGATTTAGGAGGAACAATAATATTAGAGTTAGAATTTAAAACAAAGGAAAAGAGCAGAAGACATGAAAGAACATGTTCCATTTTGGAAACTCCAAATAGTAGAGAAAGTATTGGGTCAAGACTAAAAAAACCACCACCACCACCACCAACAACAAGAACAACAACAACAACAAAAAAAAACAGTCCAAAAAGAAAAAAAGGGTGGGGGGTGCGAAAAGGCAGGTTAAAACTTTACCATACTGCCCAAATTCTATACTTGGAAGAAGCCTGAATTTTATTTTATAAGCAAAGGAAACCACTTAAGGTTTTTATTTATATAACCATTATCTCACTCTTACTCTCTACAGTTACTTTCTCTCTGAAATATTATAGCATTTTTTTGCTCTCCATATATTTAAAATACTGTCCCATGATGGCTCTTGTGAAGCCCTGAGTCTATCATTTTTTTTGTAAGCACAACTTTTCTAACCTGATGTTTAAAGTGCTTTTTATCCACTGACAAGAAAATCGTTACTCAGTCTCCTTATTTTTGAAGGGCCAGCCAGCCTCTCGTTTGTGTAAATACTAATGGCTATGCCATCTCATCAGATTTAGGAAAAGATCACACATGATATTCCCTAATACACACAACCACACACACACACACACACACACACACACACACACATATTATAGATAGATAGATAGATAGATAGATAGATAGATAGATAGATAGATAGATGTATATAGACTTGCTTTGCCTGAGGAGTCATTAAAATGGAAGCTCAAATTCTCCAAGAATTGGCAATTCACTGAAGGTGAAAGACATCTTTAGGTAATCACACTGTTCACAGGATTTCCCCCCTTTATTTTT
Organism: Ctenodactylus gundi; assembly: GCA_004027205.1. Taxonomy (NCBI): domain Eukaryota; kingdom Metazoa; phylum Chordata; class Mammalia; order Rodentia; family Ctenodactylidae; genus Ctenodactylus; species Ctenodactylus gundi. Next base: position 799,105 of record PVKB01000214.1, on the reverse strand, counting down.
CATTTCCATTTTAATACTTTTGTAGATTCCATAAATCTGTTTCAAAATGTTCTTACAACAATTTTTTTTTTCCATTTTTTAAATCAGGAGCGTCACTCAAGATGTTTACATTTTCTGATATTGCTGAAAACAGAGTTTGGGAAGATTTCTGAAAATAAAAGTACTACTTGTGATTAATTGATTGGCTTATGCCATTACTGGGGATGAAATCCAGTCCTTTTGCAATGAGCTACAAACTCAGCCCTTTTAATTTTTCATTTTGAGATCAAGTCTTGATAAATTACCCAGGAATCTGGGATCCTGCTTCAGCCTCCCAGAGAGATGGGATCAAAGGTGTGTGTCACCACATCCAGCTCACTTGTATATTAGAATGAGTGCTGGTAGCAATGTGACAACTGACTAGCAAGGTGTAAAACTGAAGAGAGAAAACTTAGGCTGGTACTGGTACTACTATCATTTAGATTATCTGATACATCCGCATACAAATGAAAGCAAAATAGGAAAGGAAGAAGCACTGCATAACTGAATGCTGAAATGCTTTGTAGATGGTGAGATCTTAAAAGGGTATGATGATAATGTAAATTACCTTGGCCTATATATCTAAGAAATGGGTAGTACCATTAAATAAATATTAGTGGGTAAAGTGAGCAGGGCTTTATATTCTCTCATCAGAAAATGAAGTAAGAACACAGGTGGTTAAGGTTCCCTCGGTAGTTTACTGGCTGAAGGACTCAATGACGGCAGACAGACCAATTCTCTTGGTCTTTTTTTTCATTATAATAAAGCAGTCAGTTTAGTCCCAGATAGCAGGTAAGTACTCAAAGTAATGTAAGGGAAGAAGTGATGGTGTGTGCTTCCTATGCCCTTACAGCAAGGAAACAAAACATTTTTCAGAGGCACCCTTTCTTCCTCTAGTGCTGCTGTAGCTTACTAGAGCTCACTGGCGAAAAGAAAAGCTGAGAAAATACATAACTTTCCCCACTTTTATACCAAAAGCAAGCAAAACAGAGTACAACTAGAAATACATGTTGAGATATATAGATTATATGTGACTCAGACCCTGATTTCTTCCCATAGAGAATGATTACGGAGTCACATAAGCCATCTGGTTTCAAACTTGCCAGGTAAGGACGCATTCAGGTATCTAAGTAGAAGGGCAGTCACAGCAGACATTAGGACACACATAATAGATAATGCCACAGGAGCAGGTGAAATTGAGAAGGGAAAAAAGTACAATAAAAGAAACATTGTGTTGGCAACAATATGGAGCGTCAGGCACTCTGATTCACACAGTTTCCTCCCCAGATATCCTGTTAATAAACACCCTGTTGATGACTTACATAATAATTTAAAAATGCAAACTGCTACTGAAAAGCAGTATCAGATAAAGAACTAAATTCCTGAAAGGCAAGAATAACTTTCAAAATATGATTTGGAATAAAGTTCATGTATATAAACTAATTTTAATAATAAATTCAGGATTTCTCAGGAGACATAAAATAAAAATCATTTAGTCTATGTCAGGTAAGACAGCTATTTTCAAAACTGCTTAAATGAATACAGAGGCTTAAGAGAGATGGAGTTGATGAGAGTCTAATTTTTCTCCTTTTCCCTACTCTACCAAGAATCTAAGCTGGCTTTAGTTAATGGATAAAGCTATAATGAATTTTTAAAAAGAAAAAAATTGAGACTTTTGCAGAAAAAGATTAACATCTAAAAAAAATTAATGTAGTTCTGGTGGTGTAGCTCAGTGGTTGGAAGGCTTGTCTAACAAGTTTAAGGCCCTGGTTTTGACTCCCCTGCATACATAAACTGGGCATGGTGGTTCATGTACATAATCCAGCCACTAGAAAGGCTGAGGTAGGCACATAGCTGTGTGTTCCAGGCAGCCTGGGGCAACACAATGAGTTCAGCACTAACCTACACTACAAAGCAAGATTATCTCAAACACAAAAAAAGAAAAACAAAACAAAAATAATGAAGTATACTTGCCAGGAATATAAATAAGTTATGTTTATAAATTCCTTTAAATTCTATTGTCTACAAACATTTCCATTTTACAGGTATTTGACTTGTCTGGAACTTGTTAAGTGTCCTTTCATCCACTTATTTCCTCCTAATTTCAGTAACTTCTCAGAAATATTTTGTCTATTTTTCTCCATAAATTGCAGCCTCCATATTAATATATTCAACAAAAATATACAACCAAAATGCAAGGACAAAGATAAATGCAATTATTATATATTTAACAAACAAATTTTAATTTTAGGTTCTGTTTTTTTAGTTTTTGGTTTGTTTGTGGTACTGGAGGTTGAGCTCAGGGTCTTCACACTGAGATACACCCCTTTCCCTTTTTATTTAAAGACATAGTCTTGCTAAGTCTGTAAGCCGCCGAGGCTGATCTGAACTCAGTCCTCCTACCTCAGCCTCCCACAGTGCTATGATTACAGATGTGCCCTAAAACAGCCAGATCATACTGAGCACAAGAAATGTGCCCCTAACACAAATGAGACATTAGCATTCATTATAGATTTTGCCATTAGAAATAATGCTGTTTTCCATTTTGCAAGTAATGCTTTAAAAATTATTATACTTGTTTTTCATAAAATAGCCCATTCCTTGTAATAATTAAAATAAACAAATAGGCCTATAATTTTGTTTTCTTATTCATCTTTATATTCTCTTTATACACTCAATAGAAACAAAGAGAAATGCACTAAACAATATTATAAACCAATCACCAAGAATTTTGAAATGAATCTAAATATATTTTATAGAAAGATCTGATTTTACCCAAATTTTACACTATTGGACAGATTAAAAACAACATCAAAATGTCACTATTCTTCTCAACTTTACAAGATTGATTTTCTCAATCCTGGCTTTGTTACACTTTTAATACCTTCCTTTCTTCTTTTTTTTTTTTCTTTGAGACATTTTTTAGTCTCATTCTGTAGTCTAGCCTGGTCTTGAACTCACAGAAATCCTCCTGCCTCGGCCCCCAAGTGCTGGCATTACAGGTGTGAGCTACTACACCAGATTTATGCGGTGCTGCGCAATCAAACTCAGGGCCTTGTACATGCTAGTCAAGCACTTAAACTGCTGTGCTTTCTTCAGCCCCTACCATGGTGATTTCTGTAATGTGCAGTAAAAAAAAAAAAAAAAAAAAAAGGAAATTTAAGATGACAAAGTACAATATAATCATTTTGGCAGCATTCCCTTACTGCACAATAAAAACAGAGATGAATGTCATGTTTCCCCTGGATTTTTATTTTTAACATGGTAATATGAGTGCAAGTACTCTGAGGGCAGAGACTTTATCGTATCGCACACAGTATACTGGAAACGGGAAAGGTCTAAGCATCTTAAAAATATCAGTAGGAGAATCATGATGACTGGAACGACAATACAATGACACAGATCTTGCCAGACACTGTGAACTTCACTGGTTGAACATTCTAGTTGAATTTACTATTTTTCCTTCTCTTCTGTTACAAATTCTAAGTATTCCTCAAATCTCAGACACATTTGGATATCCTCTAACAAGTGTCAATTCTGTGGATTACTGATATTACACTCATTTAAAAAGTCTCATAATAAGTAATTATAATGTCAATGCAAAGAAAAGGCCTGTGATTTAAAGTTTTTCTTTTAGTATGACCACTGCACATTATCTAAAAAAGGTAACACAATAAAAACAGAAGGAATATGTACTCAAGTCATTAATACTCTACCAAAATTCTAATATAACTATTCCACTCAAAATTCAGAAAATAGGTTGTTTTCATGTACACATACACAAAATAAAATAATACCATAACAGAAGGGTGCTGCATCCGTGTTTAAAGAAGGGGTTGTTGGCAAACACCACAGCTCACTTGTGCTGAAATGTACACAGCTGATATATGCGGCCCAGAAAGCTGGCACCGAGGGCTTACAACCTTAATTTGCCTGCAAGAAGGAGCGGAGATTTACCTTCAGAGCACGCTCCTGATTGTTTTCAGCAGTCAGATGTCTCGTGTTGTTTGCTGAAGTCTGGTTCTGCTCTTTCAGATGATGAAGCTCCTGCTCCAGCCGTTTGCACTGCCACAGGGGAAGAATCCCATTAAGTAAGGAGTTATAGCATTTTTTTTTTCACCAAGCCATATGAATTAATGTAAATAATACCACTGTACTCTCTAAAAGGCAAGGTGTCCTTTTTTTCTTTGCAACAAGAAAGGTAACTAAAAGTAATGCCAAATACAAACATAATAACATTGTTTATAGCATATGGTAATTCGATTAGAATGTTCAGTTAGTTTTATTAATTTATATAAATCACAAAATACTTTTAAAATCCAACTATATTCAATATTATTTGGTTCTGACCATATATCTTATTGACTGAATAAGAGTAGGCTTCTAAAAAATCACAATGGAGTCTACATAAGCTACAGTAACATATTCCATGACCAACTTTTATTTTTCAAACAAAAAAGCATCTAAGACATACATTTTCAGAAATCTGAAACACTTCACACACTAAATATAGGTTATAAATACATACAATGCAGAACAGAACAGTATGAAAATAAGAAAGATTAGTTAAAGAAAGCATTAAATCCATGTCTCAGTAAAAGGCTAAAAATCATCACTTATACTTTATTTTAAAATTAGAGTATTTAAGTAAAAATCAGTTTAAATAAATATTGCTTCTAGATTGAACAAAGTTCTTTGTAGACTATTTGAAAAATTCCTAGTTGCTGCAATGAACTAAAAATCATTAGTTTTCATGATATCAGATGCAACTAAAAATAAATTGGCATTTCTTACTATTCTAATATTAACTTCTTCTACCTCTGACTCCTATAATTATTCAGTCTGTATTAGTATTTCCTAAATTTGGGTAATATACAAATCCTTTTAAAAGAAAGACTTACCATTTTTCTGATACTTAGATTATATGATGTTGACAAATAAGCATAAAACTAAGTGTATACATAGCATGTATACAAAATACAATTATAAAACCAAAATTAGGTAACCATAAAATATGACATTTCATATTAATGAAAATTTATTAATATCAGATAGCTAACATTAAATTTTGCAAATATAACACATATTGCCTGATTCAATAGCAAATCCTTTCTACCACGTGTTATCAAATAAGCTACCATCTACCACATTTTTAATTATATGAAAGTTTCGTGACATGTATCTTACAGCTTGTATGTGTAGGAGACACGTGATTTCCATTAAAAATCCTTTAAAAATCCATAGCAATTAAAATATTTTGTCATATAGGAAAGATAAAAATCATAATCCACGAAAATGAGTAAGATATGATAGTAAGCATCACAATCTAGTAGAGTTATTTTCCATTAGAATTATTCTCTTTTCAATTAATATTAGTATAAAATTAAGTCCTATACTAAGTGAATAAACATGACATAAGAATTCAAGGGTAGAACAGACAATTTTGATATTTATGATGTTTCAGATTATTTCAGAAGGCAAGTGACATCTGAAATTGGTCTTATTTTGGGTACATGGTTTTGCAAACTGAAACTGAATTAAAGAGAATATAAAAGAAAGAAAAATGGGAAAAAACACCAGAGAAATATATACAGAAACTGAAGAAGTATGTCTAACCATCTAATTTATGTTACATAAATTTAAGATGACCTGCAAATAATGATTTTTCTGTTTACATAAAAAAACATACAAATTTGCTCAAGAAGCAACTAGTCTATTAATTTATTTTTATTTGTTTTTGAGGTTTAAATTTAATACTGGCCCGTGTTTCAAACTGTGTGAGATAAATAACTATTCTAAAGTTAGGAAACTATATGTAAACGTTCTTGTCAAATCCAAATTTGTGATTTATACTTAATTAAGTTTAAGGTTTACTTAGATTTATTTCATCCTATATGACTACTTCTTTTACTTTTATATTTAGAAAGTCAAATATATGCCCCAAAATTGCACAATCATATGTAAGTTCTCTTGGTTTGCTTTTTCTTATACTCTTCAATTTTGGAATTTAATTTAAAACAAAAAAATTAACTGTGTATTCCTAGCAAGTTCTATGCTGCACTAATTATTGTCATCTTATAATTTTATACTATTTATAAAGATTCTACCTTTCACCTCTCAAATTTTCTTAATATTCTTATCAATGTAATGATTACATATTTTTGTTTTGAAGTGTTGTTTAAAATATACACAAAGAGATAGAGAATCATAAAAGCAACTGTTGTAACCATCACCAACATTTACCAAGCACAAATAAGTCTTCTCTAATTCCTTCAGATATAAAAACAAATGCGGGGGCTTGGGTGGAGCTCAGTAGAGTGCATGCTTAGCACACATGAGGCACTGAACTTAATTCACAGTACTGAAAATCAATCAATCAATGGGAAAAATTTCTCTCCCTTTGAATCTGTTCATTCCTTTCTCCCTCAAGAAACACGTACTTTGAAGCACAGTTTTATTCAACCAATATTATTAAGCAATTATTCTGCCAGGCAGTTACTGATATTGAGGTAATAGCATTTAACAAAGCAGATAAAAATTCCTACCCTTTTGAAGCCCACATTCTAGTTGAGAAAAAGAAAACAAAATAAGATAAAAAATACATAGTATGATAAAAATAATTGCTGAGAAAAACATCAGAGATACAGGGAGAAAATACAGTTTTAAATATAAAGACACAATGCAGGAAAAAATATGTGAATGGACACCTCAAGCAGATAAAGCAATAAATCTGGTGTCTTTGGGATGAATGACTGAGGTGAAAGCATGCCGTCCACGCCTGGGTGACAACAGGGACAATCCTGTTGCAGGAGTGATGGAAGCAACGAGAGCACCATGAGACGGGACGTGAAGACTCTGCAGTCCTTAAAACTATCAGTGAAATGGAAAATTGCTAGAGGGTTTTGAATAGAGAAGGAATATATCTGTTATATTAACACAGGTTCACTCCTGATGGTACGTTAGGAAAAAAACTTCAGGGAAGCCAGGGCAAGAGTAGGAAGTCTAGTTGGCAGGTTATTGGGAAGTCCGGGAGAGAGGAAATGGCTCAGCGGTGGACAGTTGCACTGGAGGTTGTGAGAAGTAGTCAGTTTTGGAAAGGTATGGCCTAACATTTTTCCCTTATATAATAGACATTATTCTCCTTTTTTCTGACCTAAAAAGAAATGCTTCTAACATATAAGCAACATGAGAAAATATACTAATCACATAAGGGACATATTTATTCCTAGTTTGCTAAAAGGTCCCACTCTCTTTCTGTGAAATTATGAATACATTTAATTTTATTGAAAATTTTTTCCAAATGTGTTAAGATGATGAATTAATTTCCTAATGTAGTATGTAATCATTCCATTACTGAAGTCATTAATCATTACATATTTTGTATTGCTTATATCTTTTGTACTGTATATATATATATTATATATGTACATGAAAAGCAGACATCTTAATTTTGTTTACAAATAACTTATTTTAGATTGCTAGCATGCTCTTATCTGGTACACACTTTTTCTTTTTTGGACAATTATTTCCAGTTTTGTTACCAAGTCTGGACTTGATGTAGAAAATATTTTCATTGCTGGAACAATTTCTATAATCTATTCCTAAATGAATTAGGAATTCCTGTCAAATCATCTGAGTTTTCTCCCTGGGCTGTTCTACTTTGCAGATGTACATATATCAAAAGGTCATGAAGATGTGATTATTTTGTTCTCATATTTATCACCGGAAGAAAAACTATTAGAACAAATGTTTTTCACCAGCACTTTGAAGATATTATTCCATTGTAGTCTAGTATCTGTTATTGCTGTGAAGTCACTATTATTCTAACAGTAAATTCTCCAAAGGTTGATATGTCTATTCTCAACGGCTGCTTTAAAACTTCCGTGGCGCTGCTCAGAGCAACATCCAGAGGGGACTTTACTTCCTGGTATTCTTCACTCTTCTTCTGAAATCTGGAAAAGCTGCAGCTGCCATCTTATTCAACAGTACCTTGATCTCATTTTGAAATTGGTGCTGGCCCTAATTGATAGAAGTCTCATTTTTAAATAATTATACATTTTTCAGCTTTTGATATGCGTGTAAATTCCAAATACCTATTATTAGTAAACTGACACGCGATTCCATTTTTAGCTAGCCTCTTTATTTTTAAAATTTCAATGATTAGTTTTAATTAGATGTTTTCATATATTTCCAATTCTGTCAATTTTCAGTATTTTTCTGTATTTCTCTATTCAAACACACACATTTGACATTCTGCATTTATTTTTAAAATAATTATTTCAAAATACTGGCCTTACACTTTTAATTTTCCATCATGGTGGATTGTTTTCTTATGTGGGTTACAGATTTTTACTGTGTCAATCTTTTAGTGATTCTTTTTTTATTAATGTGTATGTGTCAGAATTGTCATACTGGTTTTCCATTTGATTATCTTGGTTGACCCAAGGTCTGTTCAGTAAGGGAAGTTTTATATATTAACGTCCTACTTTATAGATTCTCATCAATCAGTTTAGTAACTTGAATTCTGTATGTCCATAAGACATTGGTGTAGCTCTTTAATTTCTCAGGACATTTCCCCCCTTCACTCATCAATGGCCATAGGGAAGATCTCCTATCGCTTTTCTAAATGAGTATGTTCTATATTTTCCAGACTACATTTCACCGAAGAAGCAGTCTTGCCACGGTCTGGTTATAAGCAAGTATCTCCACTCAGTTTCCACTCACGCTGCCCTATCATGAATCCTTCTGAGGCAAGAAAATTCAACTTCTATTTCTTGAGATGTATGTATGTACCGTCCGATATTCCTAAGTAAGTAGTATATTTCTCAAAAATGAGTTTTACTTTTAATTTTTCATATTCATAGTCTTTCCATTTTTTTTTTTCGGAAAAGAAAGGTATGTAGTGTGGAGAGAGGGGAGTATTACCAGGCCAATTCCTACTTGGAATACTGTAACTAAAGTGAGAAATTAAAGAAAAGTAAGGAATAATATTGATTGTATTTATCCATATTGCATTCTTTTCCCACATTAATATATATTAATTAGTATATATATATTCATTAATATATATGATACATGTTTACACTATACTTGAGTATTTTTTGCACATATGTATCATCAAAATTACACTCCCTTTCCCCTTTTTGACCCTCCCACACCTTCCATCTCCCCCTTACTCCCACTATCACCCCCATTTTGTTCTATAAAATGACTGTAATCTGGATGTCTCATATTAGAGAAACCATATGATATTTAACCTTCTGTGTCTCACTCACTTTACATAGTATGAAGGTCTCAAGTTGCATCCATTTACTTACAAGAGCCTCAAAACTATCCATTGTGTACATACACCACAACTTTAGTACCCATCCATGTTGCATTCTTAAGCTGTTTCCACAGCTACGAGGAACGACAGGGATAGAAAAGAAGGCTAAGTGACAACCCAAAGAGGCAAGTGTCCCATAGTATTATATTTGAAGGTGTTTGACAGTCCTTACTTTACTGAAAATATAGAATTCAAATGCTGGAGGAGATACACGTTTCTAAATCAATTAATATATCAAATAATTTTGTTATGGTTTTAAACCATTTCCATTTGCATTTACAGAATTAAAAATAAGATATCAATCTTGTTCATATTCTGCAAACACTAAATGTATTAAAAGTTCTAAGGCAGCTGTGCAATGTGGCACATGCCTATAATCCAGCAGTCTGTGAGACTGAGACAAAAGGATCACCAAGTTTCACTTCAGTTTTAGGCAACATAATGAGACACTCTCTCAAAACTCAAAAAATAAGAACCAGGGAAAACAGCTCAATGTGAAGGTGCTTGGTTCAGTCTCCAGAAGCAAACTCACATGTGCTTGCACACGCGTGCACACACATACACATATATACACACAGAGTTCTAATGCATAAATTAAGACATAGGAACTCTAATAGCTTTCATATTACATATATCAATCCTCAAACAGAGCTTAAGTAAATGCTGTCTCTATAACTCATGTATACCTCATGATGCTCTTGAAAACTAGAATACTTGCCATGGGGGAAAGTGGTAAGGAGAGGTAAGATGAGTTAAAAGTCTTTACAATTTAAAGTGTCAGCAAGAATCCACAATCAGTTATTATTTTTAAATGTGTGTGTGTGTGTGTGTGTGTGTGTGTGTGTGTGTGTGAGTTTGAGCAGAGTGGCTAGATTTACTCACTGGAAAAAGGCAAAAAGAACAGAACACCCAGTAGCAACAAAGACCCCTGTCATTTGAATATATTCGATTTCGGTATATTCCTGTTAAAAATAAAAGACCCCATGGATTTATGACAAATTGTAGATCTGGGGCAAGATATAAAAGGGGCAAAAGGATCCTAGAATCTCCAGCTATGACTGATAGCAAGAAAGTATCAAAGATGGGCTGAGAGCATGTCTCCAAAAGAAGACAGAAAACAAAAGAAATTTTTGGCAAGCCAAGCAGTTATGCACACTTTCTTATATAAGTGTTACTGCTGGATAGTGAAACAACAGATTGTAACAGTTTTTCCTGGGTAGGGTGTCGCACACCAGTAATTCCAGCACTTACGCTAAGTCATGAAGATTGAGAGTTTAATGTGTGCCTTTGTAAGTAATGTGTCCAATTCCAGCCCAAACTACGCAGTGAGACTTTGCTTCAAAAAAAAAAAAAAATCCTCTGTTCATAGAAGTACTCTAGCTTATAGAGAAAATGGGAATGTTGAATGTCACAATTTATGAATCATTAATATATTTACAGATATAGACACTGTGAGCTCCTAACATACAAAAAAGAGCCATTTACCATGTGCTACCTCAATGAAAGAAAGAAAACCTATAACGTCTTGTTAATAAAAACACATCTAAATCTGAACAGGTCTCTAGCCTCAAATACCATATTTAAAGGAAAATAATGAAGAGAAGGACATGTCAAATGACACTAAAAGGATGTGATAAAAAAAACATGGAAAGTTCTACAAAAACCTGAACTAGTGTGTTTATAAACTCTAAGAAAGAAAAAGCTAAAAAGGTATGTGCCACAAATTAAAAGACCATTAGAGTCAGTTCAGTCATCTGTACCATGTGATTGCGATTTAGATTTAGTTTTAAAACAAGTAAAACTATATTCACGAGGTCACTGGAATTTGAAAATTACATTTTGTTTCCTAAATTTACATAATTAGTATTATGTTTTGTTGACTTAAGAATTTTTATATTCTGCAAATACACACAAAAGTCAGAAAGGAAAATTTATCAGGAATTGGATTTTCCTTTAAAATAATAGTACATGAGTGAAAAACAGAGAATTTTAAAAAGTTGGGCAATTGTAACAGAATGAAAATAACACAGGGAGTTGTGGCAGTAGCTTTTAAGCTTACTGGGAAGAGGAAATAGATTAGGTTTACTCCTGCAAAGAAAAAAAAAAGTAATTCTATAATGCAAGTAAACTAAATATAATAGCCACTATGAAACATTATAAAATTAAAATGGCTAGTGCTTGATAGAGTATCCACAATGTTATTTTTCACTGTGAATTCTGAAGAATTATATGAAGCAGTTAACACAATGTTATGAGTCCTTCTTACTCTGTTTTCTTTACTTTCTGGAAAACTAACATATCTTCATTCCTAAGTTTTTACCAGCTGTATTTCGCCTCTGTACAACACTTTTGGTCAAAACTCATCTTGATCACATTACAATCAAATATTTTCCCAACTGGATGTTACATAAATCTTTTCTTTGCGGAAAAAAATAATATAAGCCTCTGCCAGTGAAAACAGAAAGTAAAATTTTGTGTCAATATGAGTTACATACATCGAACTACAGATGTCTGAAAACATTAAAGATTTTATAAATTTTTTATATATAGAAGCATTGTTTAAAAATAATTTTGAACTTTAAAAATTATGAAGCTTTTCTGAGATTATAATAACTTGAAATAAAAGGATTTTAAGTATGAAGAGAAAACTTATTTATTCAAATCTTGGGAGAGTACCAATAATTAGGTTTAGCAGAATACTTATATAATAGCAAGAGATTCCCTACAAGTAGCCACCTACTGAGTCACTGCTATTGTACACAGCACGTAACTGTTCAGTATTCACCGAGTGTGCCTCATGCAACGTGTCACAGCTCCCATCCCTACCTTGTCCCAGGTAAGGACAAGTTTTTACATATACATTTATAAATATATATATATATATGTATACATATATATATATACATACACACTTAAAATATATATACACACTTGATACATAACTATATATATATATACACAATTAAATGACATATTGACATTCCTAAAGTAGTAAATGAAGGTAAATAACTAGGGATTTAGTAATAAATATGGTAATTTCTATTTTGAACTATTATTCAGAAAAGATTAAAAGAAACATTTTAAATTATAAAGTAAAAGGAGTAATGAATATAAAAATCAGTACAGAAAAAATAAAGATATATATATATAAATGCTTATTTAGTATGCTATTATAATATAATTTAATAAGATTAAATTTCACATGTTAGCTATACTATTAAAAGCAATTCAGTTGGGAAAAAAGTCACATATCTATTTCCAGAATAAAACTTTGTTTTCGTAACAGGTTTCAGTATGTGGTCCAGGCTAAGCCTTGAAATCATTATGTAGAGTAAGTTAGCCTTGAACATGTGATTTTTAATTTATTTTTTTATGATCAAATTTTTCTAAGTTTTATTTTACACACACACACACACACACATGGATTCCAAATTTTACAGCATATTAAAGACATGGAATTTGGGGAATCCAGAAAGCTGAGAACATAAATCCCATTTGATCTGGTTTCACCTTACTGGGCATATTCCCAAAAGAAATAAACACACCAAAAAGACACATGTGTATCTATGTCTATAGCAGCACAACTAATAATAGCCAAATCCTGGAAACAACCTGTCCATCAATAGAGGAACAGCTAAAGATGATATGGTGCCTATACACAACAGAATACTATGCAGCCATAAAGAAAGACAGATATAACATGTGAATAAAAATGGGGCCACCTTGAGTCAATAATGCTCAATGAAATAGACCATTCTTCTGCCTCAGCCTCCTTGATCTGGGATTACATGCATGTGCATTCATGCGCAGAACCAGAACAAAACTACAAATACACACTATTAATGACAGTAAACTCCTTTGGAGTATGAGTGCAAGTTAAGCTCTATTCCAAGAATTTCATATGTATTAAATTAATTAATCTTCATGTAGACCTTGTGAGTTAGACATTATCATCCCATTTGGAAGAGAGGTAGTGGAAGAATAATAAATAGCTTTTCCAATGTGACACAACTATTAACAAAGGAAGTTCAAATTCGGGCATTAGGTTCAAATTTATACATTATAATTCAGTTATTCAGTTATACAAGGTGCACAGATATATACAGTAGCAACAGGAACAGAGAAGGCCACAACTGTAGGAAAAGTTAAAGACAATTTAAAATCAGAATGTTGAGCTATCAGAGATATAATATTTGAGGTATCATATAGATCTGATATAAGCAAATATTCAATAAGCAAAATAAATAAGCATTTTAATTCTTTTCACCCATATTCACCAAGGTCTATGCTACCCTAGTAACAACCACCTAAGCAAGTATTTCTTATCTTTAATTTCAAAATCTAAGGCTAGCACATAGGACCTAAAATGATAATGCCTGCTCTAGAAATACAAAACAACAAAATTATTTTCTTTTTATTACTACTAGAAATGTCTCCTTTTAAGCAAGGGCTTTATAAAAGCTACATGTATGCATGTATGTATGTACACACATATATATGACTATGCATGCTGATAAAGTAACATGTAACATGTTACATACATATAGTCATTGTATAAATTTGACATCATCATCTCTTCAGAGGTATCTATTTCTTCTTTGTGTAAAGTGAGTAAAGATCAACATATCTATTCACTGCAAAATTGTCAGCAAATTATGCACAACATAAGATTTGTTTAGCACTATGGACTTATTGCTTTACTGCATTTCCTCTTCATAAATGGCATTTCCCACACACCCCTGTGAAACTTGACAATCACCCTGAATGCTCTGCAACGTCGCCTAGCCAGTCGCACCGCCAGCGTGCGCTCTCCTCCCTCCAGCCCCCATTGTCTCATTGCTGCCAAGTGTCATGCCCCAGATTCAGGCCCTTCCAAATCCTCCTCTAGTAGTTCTAAGTACCAACTGCCAAGGAAAATCACTGATGGTGTTTAAAAAATAAAGTCTGTGTTTTAAAACAAGGTTCTTAGGCAGCACCTCAGAGCTAACAAAAATTCCAGACAGCTATTTTTAAAAGAGCTCTGGTTGTGTAACATGCCTGCCTACCTTAACGTGGTATCTTTTGCTGACTTCCACATTGGGTACAAAACTGAAATTAAGTGTTGAAGATGACACTCACATTTCATGAACCAGATTCATTCATATGTTCATATGTCCACTAAATATACACTTTCTGTAAGCCACACATGCTTAACTGTACAGACTCCCGAAACATTTCCTACGCCTGTCATGGCCTTATACACTGTTTATACATAATCGCTTTGACCCACTGCGCCTGACTCCCTCTTTTCTCCAGGAAGCCCCCTCTGAAGATCATCAACCCCTCCTCACGTCTACCGAGATTCACTGCCCTTCCTGCGTGTTCTCATGGCTACAATCTGCTTTGCCTTTCTCACACCCACCTATCACCTCCAGGCCTAACAAAGGATGTGGAGCACTCAAACTATCTACTGTATATTAAAAATTTTGTGAAATTTCTTTAAAAGATGTTTATTTTTTCCATTTTATTATTTATTTTGAGACACGGTCTTGCTCTGTAGTACTGACTGTTTGTGAACTCATATGTAGACCAGGCTGGCTTTGAGCACATGATAATCTTCCTGCTTCAGTTTCGAGAATTCTAGAATTACAGACATGTGTCACAACTCCTGGCTTATGTGTTGTGGGGAATTGAACTCAGGGCCTTCTGCTTCCTACGCAAACACTAACCGCTGTGCTCTTTCTCTAGGCCTATTTTTTTTTTTTTTCATTTAAAATTCCTTTTAAACTTAAAGGTATTTGTCACTAGATAATAATGAGGCAATGCTATGCTTCCAAGTATAAATCTGGAGGAAGACTATAAAACCTGAGTTTAGCGTCGTGGTGCACACTGTAATCCCCTGGGAGGCTGAGGCAGCAGGATCACAAATTCAAGCTTACCATGGGCAACTTAGCAACATCATGGGAACTTTTCTTAAACAAACAATAAAATATGGGCTGGGGATGTGTAATTCGGAGCAAAGGTCCAGTGTTCAAGGCCTAGTGTTGCAAATAAATATATTTACATAAATGTACAAAATAAATGGAAAAACCTTCTAATGGTGAAGTTCTATTTAATTCATGCCTTGTTGCTGTATATTTTACCCCAATTATACTTTGAACAATGTGTTATATTTCTAAGAAATTTAGAGAAAAAAAAAGATCAGCTTTAAAGGGTACCAATAAAATCTGCCAAAATAAATGATCTCAACGAATGGACGATATTTCCCTTTTTTGAGACAGGGTCTCACTCTGCAGTCCAGGTTGGTCCTGAACTCACTATGGAGCCCAGGCTGGCCTCAAGCTCACGGCAATTCTGCTGCGTCAGCTTCCCAAGAGCTGGTATTAGAGACATGAGCCGCCACAGCCAGCTTTATGAAGTGCTGTGGAATCAAACTCAGGGCCTTGAACTTGCTAGGCAAATGCTTTAACTGCTGAGCTATTCCTCCAGCTCCCAAAAAAGTACTTCATAAGAGAAACAGTACCAAAGGCCAAGACACACACGAAAACGTACTCAAGCTCTTTGGCCAGGAGAGAATACAAGAGATGGCAATCAAAACAAGAACACTTGAGATTCCATCTCGTTCCAATGAAAGCCTTCCCCCCACCTTCTTGATCTCACTTACACTCTACTCTATTTCAGGCTGGTCCTGAATTCACTATGTACCCCAGGGTGACCTTGGACTCCTGGCAATCCTCCTTCCTGGGCCTCCCAACTGCTGGGATTACAGGTGTGCACCACCACTTCCGGTATATGTACCACTGGAGAACTGAACCCAAGGTCTTATTCTTACTGGGTAACTGCTTTACTCTCTAAGCTATTCCTCCAGCCCTGAAAATGACTTTCTTAAATAAGTCAAAAGGCAATAAATGTTGTCAAGGTTGTGGGAAAAGGCACACTCCTACGTTGCTGGTGGGACTGTAAACTCTTTTAACCACTATGGAAAGCAGTTTGGAGATTCTTTAAAAGCTCAATACAGAAATCCCATTTCAGATCAAGATGTATATGTAGTTAAAATAGGAAAAATGAATTTAAAAAAAGAAATCCCATTTGACCCAGATATAGCTCTTTTGCTCATGTTTCCAGAAGAGCTAAAGTCATCTATCATAGAGACACATGGATGCCCATGTTTACAGCACAATTCAAAAAAAATTAAATCTTGGGAACAACCTACATCCCCATCAACAACAGAATGGATAAGCAAAATGTTGTATGTATCCACAATGGAATGTTACACAGCCATAATGAAAGACAGACATGAAGCATTTGAAATAAAATGGGGGCATCCTGAGTCAATAATGCTCAGTGAAATGGGCCAGATACAAAATATTAATTATTACAAGTGTCTACCATGTGAGAATGTCATAAATACATGTATAAAAATATCTTACTGTAAGAGAGAGTAGGCAGATGGGAGATAGGCTGCTCAGAAAAGAGGAAGAAACACTGAGAATGGAAGACTGAGTGGAAAAAGGAGGGAAAGGACAAGGGAAGAAAAAAGTGATGAAATGTGATATTGATGGGCATAAATTCTCCAAGTTTTAGGTAATCAATAGGTAAATGAATATATACATATTCCAACAATAATGCAAAATATATCAAAAATTTTTCACTTTCAGGGCTTATTAACTTCTATAAATTAAATTTGCTCTTTGGTATCATTTATTTAGTTTGAAAAATTCATGTTAGCTCTTTATTATGTAGGACTTATGTGTGACATCTAATTTACTTAGATCTCATCGATGTGGAACTCTGTTAATTTTAAAAATATATGTGTTCTGTATTTACATATAAATATGTATATATATATATATATATATATATATATATATATATATATATTCACTTTGAATTGGGTAGGTGCTTTTGTTCATTCTACTTCTTTAAAGATATTGGTCATCATATTCTGTCTTCTATTCTTCAACAGAAGTCCGCCATCATTTACAGAAATACACACATACACACACACCTGTCCTCATTCCTGTTTCTGTTTTCAAAATTTATTCTTTATGTTTGGTTTTCATTAGTTTGTTTTGTTTCTAACTGGTATTTGCTCACCTTCTTGAGCTATTAGGATTTTTTTTTTTTTTTGGTCAAATTTGAGAAACTTTCAGCCAACCTATTTTCAAATATTTATTCTGTCTTTTGTCTCCCTTCTCCAAGGACTCTATTTGCAGTGGGCCACAGGGAGTTCAGCTGTTACTCAGCTTGATACTGTCTTACAGATTGCTGATTTTTTAATGCTCTTCTCTCTGGTTTAAGTGAAATAATTTCTACATATCTATCTTCAAGTTCACTAATCTTTAATTATACAGCCTCTAAGTGCTATTCAGGCTTGTCTAATGAACTTTTCACTTACAGATACATTGTACTTTTGCCATTTCTATAGGTCCTTGTAGGAGTTACCTTTCATTGCTGTGACAAAATAACTAACACCCACAACTTAAGGGAGGAAAGATATATTTCGCTCTCAGTTTCCTAAGGGCTGTCACACACACAGTCCATGCATGGAGCAGCCATCAATGGTGGCGGCACATGACTGAGAGAGAGGCTGGAGAGCTGCTCACCCCATTGCCAACAGAACCCAAGGGAAGTAGGAGAAAGCGGATGAAACTTCCCAGGAAGAAGCTGCAACATTGTTTCTCCTTTCTTCCTTTAATTAGTTCAGAGTTTCTAGTTGCCTTACCCCACCCCTCAAACACAAGGTAGGCACCCTTCAGTTATTTCCTGATCCACAAGTCAATAACAAAACACCTGAAAGCTCTGCCCTGGTCAACCCCCAATCACCACAAGTTGATAAAATCCCTCCAGGTCAAACTCCAAACATCCACCCTTTCATGCCTAGCTCTGCCTCCCCAAAACACACAGTTCCAAATAAATGAGGCTTTTGGAGGGCACTCAAGATCCAAACAGATCTACCAGTCCCTTACCAGATTTTTAGTTTCTTGTTGATATTCTCAATAAATTTACTCATTAGGATCATCTTTTTCCGAGTCATTAAAGAAGCAGAATAGTTAACAACTTTTCTGAAAATATTCACATAATGAAATACTTCAAATATTTGTTTCTGTTGATGGTGTGTTCTCTAGACTATGGGTCACATTTTCTTGTTTTATCTGTCCAGTGTTCCAGTACTTTCAATAATATGTCAGGCATTGTAAGGTGCTCAGATTTCCTTTGGCAGACAGTAAGTTACTGCCAGATTCCTTGGATACGTAAGACTTAGTTTTACAATTTATTTGTATAGGTCTATTTCAGTTTTGAATCTGGATTTAGGGCCTAGCTATTATTCTAGAGCTGATCTCTTTGATACTGTAGCTTTCATATAGGTGACTAGTAAAATTTAAGAATGTATTAATTTAAATAAAATCTTAAAAAAATACTGTCTTGGACTGGACACATTTCAAGGGCTCAAGAACCACATATAGCTCATGGCCACCAAACTGAAAGATACAGATACTATTTCCTTCATTACAGAAAGTTTTACTGTACATTACCGCATTAGCACGGATTCTCAACGTACAGAAGACTTGGCTGAATCTTCCCAGTGCTGAGCAGGGTCTGTCTACTCAGATAAAATCGTAACTCCCACTCCTCCAGCACTGTAGCTGGCCTTGTAAACCACATCCATGTGAACCCTTTGTGTAACCTGTGGCCAAGGACTGAAGAGGAACTACAGTGCAGAAATGGGGTTCTTATTTATCCCTCAAATACATACACAAAATTTCCACTCAGCACTATCTCCAGCAAATACCAACTTCCTTAAATACCTAGACTTAATTTCTTTTTAGAGTTTGCAAGGTTGGTCTTCTTCCTGGGCTCTTCTTCCTTAACTTAAGAACAGAACCTGTTGCCGTAAGGCCAGGGGAAGTCACTGGGATGGATGTATTTGTGTGTGGCCTTGCAGGTTCTTTTTTTCCTCCAAATTTACAGTTGGCAGAGAAATGCCAATAGACTGCAGTATCAAGAAACCTCGAGTTTTTCAAAGGGCCAGACAGAATTTTTCCTTAGTTAAAAAAAGGATAGTAAAATTTAGAAAGAGACTGGTCACAATAATTTTTCATTTGCTTAAAACTGACAAAATGTAAAATGGGGGAAGAGTTCTTTTCAAATTTCCTATAACTTTCAGTATAGCTTTTTCTAATTTCAGCGAAGTTGATGATCTTATTGAATAACAGTTAATAGAAAACATAATGCTTCCCCATGTTAAATGTTTTCTAAGTGTTTCCTTAGCAGTGAGACATTTCTCTATGGTTTGTTATGATATATAAGCTATAAGGATTACTAAAGCTTGAATTAATTAAGTAATGGTCTTAACTAGCAACTACCACACAAAGAGTCTAACAAAGCAGACATTTATGTAATTGTCTTTTCTAGATTTTTAAACTATAACACATATAAAGATGGTTCTAACATTTGACCTACTAATAATTTAAGAATTAAATATATTTCAATATATATTTCATTTTAGCCTTTCAGATGAATTTAACATGTCTCTACACAAAAAGTCAGCTTAAGAAAAAAAAAAAAAAAAAGCTCTTACTGCTTGTCTGCTCAACTCCTTCCTCACTGATCTACCCATCCTAGGGTCCTAACTTTCTGGATTTGTATTCTAACTGATTCCTATAGTCTGACTGTAGAAGAAGAAAATGGTAAGATGATAAATTTAAAAACTATACACAGGTGGCAAAAAATGGAGGGAAAAAATAGTTCTGCAATTTTAGTATCACTTGATGTTCTGAGAACAGCCCTTCCACCAGTTTCTCAGGATTGCAGTGTGCCAGCCATCAGGTCTAACAAGAGAAAGGACAACCTGAATAGCTGGGTTACTACATCTTACATTTAATGTACAACTTGTTAAATATCCTAACAATTAGGCTTACGTGAGCTCATAACTAAACTAAGTATATATTAAATTTAAGTATATTATAAGTATGCTTATATAAGAATTGAAGAACACTGGTTCTTCAGACATTTAGGATGATCACTTAAAATTTCATTGATGTCTTTAAAATGTTTAGGTTACAATTATAGCCAAGTTAAAAATTTCAATTCATTAAGAATACTTTCCCCATCAAATGGAATAATAAAGGTAAAAAATACTGAACTATTGTCAATTTTTCATTTTATACAAGTCATATCAGGAAAGTATTGAATTTTTGTGCTTCAGTATGACTAACCAGAATGTAATTAAAATGTATGACAGTAATTTGTAAGTGAAAAGATTAAAATAAAGATAATTATAGAATTATCACATCTGTGGGGCTTTATCTGGCTTATTCATGCTCCGTAATTTCTTTGGTGCTACAAAGGCATTTGTTTCTAAGATGATCACTTTACTTCTGTGGCTAATGCAACTCATAGGACACAGTATTTTGATCCTTTTTGTAGTTACAACCTTGTAGCTAGCTCTGCAGTTAGCTGATGGTCAGGAAAATAAAATTCAGTAAATAATACCATTGTAATGAGTTGGTTCTTAAGTAAACTTCAAAGGATTTTCTCCAAATCCGCAAACAAACAGCAGTATAACCTAAATGTTAAGTTGGCAGTTACTGCACCGAAGGACAGAGATGCTTCTGATAGTGTTCTAAGGCACAAAGCGGAGTTCAGGAAACAGTATTAGTAGTTATTGGATGATAGCCACACTTTAATGGTTTATTAAGTTTTTTTCCAGTTATTGTATTTCTGGAATCACAAGTGCTTCCACTTCCTTTGCAAACTCTGTTTGCCATTACAAATGTTGGAATCTCAATAAAGCTGTAAGTTATTCAAGCGCTCATTCTTAATTTTCTTGTTGTATTATGTGTTGCCCAAACATTGTTAAATCCTAATAGAAGCTATTTCAACTTCTAGATTACAATGGGAGAGAACTTTTATATAACCAATCGTAGTATCTAGAAATGGAGTATCTTTGAGAAGTAACACTCAAGTTAATTTTAAGTATATAAATATGATAACAATTTTTCTCTACAGTTAACAGGTAAGTATTTTAACTGCTTAACTACTACAACAAAGGCTTTGATAAATAGGGACACAGGCTGGGAGGTAGAGTTCAGCAGTTGAAGCATTGGCCTAGCAAGCACAAGGTCCTGAGTTCAATTCCCCAGCACCACATAATGGTGACACACACCTGTAATTTCAGCCATTAGGAGGCTGGGGCAGAGGGTTTCCCTAAGTTCAAGGTCAGCCTGGCCTACTTAGTGAGTTCAAGACTAGTCTGTACTACAGTGAGACCCTGTCTTAAAAGGCGGGGGAGAGGTGGGGGAAGGAAAGTTTGCTCTCCAAATATTACCTAGTTTTCCAATGAGGTCAATATTCTTAAGTTGTTTTATTTATGTATACATAAAAACAAAAACATCAAAAAATGATTTGGTAGTGATTAAGAGCAATCTTGGTGAAAGAAGTCTACCATTCAACCTCCTAAGTAAACAACTTCTTGAAAATTTTCCTGTATATTGGCTCTCTTCCTCCCCTAGTATTTCAGTCAGCTGTGTCTTTTGGAAGTACTTTTTTATTGCCAAGATAATTTTATATGTTCTTAGGTTTAATCCCTTTTCTCAGCTTTATGAAACTTGATTTCCAGTGACATCTTCCTGAACTTCTCTAGCAGTGTGTGCTCCTTCCTGACCTCCCTCATTCCCTTCCTTCCTTCTTCTTCCCTTTTATATTACTGGAGATCCAACCACCCAGAGCATGTGCTCTAAATTCAGAGGTAAGGTCTCGCTAAGTCATTAAGTTGCTCAGAGTAGGTCTGAACTCCCAATCTTCCTGTCTCAGCCTCATGGAGCTTCTTCTTCTACATAGTGTCACTTCAGAGCAAGAACAACACATGACACATTTTCCTTGCTCCCACTTGCTCCCTTGTATTGTCTCCAGTCTATTCACCCTTCATTAAACAACTGTTTCACTTTTGAAATTTCTAATCACTTAGACGGCTAACTCTCAAAGTGTGATCCAAGGACTAATACCACTCAGAAACGTTTGAAACTGTTCTTTGCTTCCATGAAGCAAGTTCTAATATTCAGAGTAAGCAATGAGTCATTTTATAGGAATTTGACTGAAATTTAATGGTTGATGAACCTAATAATGGAACTTGTATGCCCTTTATTTTTTATGTCTTTTTCTTTTTTAGCAATTCTTTTTTTTTTTTTTTTTTTTGAGACAGGGTCTCACTTTATAATCCAGGCTGGTCCTGAACTCCTATGAAGTTCAGGGTGGTCTTGAACTCACAGCAATTCTCCTGTGTCAGCATCCCCCTTGCTGGAGATCAAAATGTGCCCTACCACACCCAGCTTTTGTGGTGCTGGGGAAATGAACCCAGGGCCTCGCACTTGCTAGGCAAGTCTTTACTCTCTGAGCTAAGCCCCCAGCACAGCAATTCACTTTTATTATATGCCACAAAAGTAGTACTTCATAACACTTTGGAAAACCTTTTAAAAAGGTTTTGAAAAGGTTTTAAAACCTTTTTAAAAAGTTGGTCGTTAGCCACACGTAGTTTGAAAACCACTAATATGGATAAATGGCTTCTCAATTACACTACTGCTACCTGCTGATAACTAAGATTAATTTCTCACACTGTTTAAAAATTCTTTCTAATACTCTTTACAGAAAGAATGGTCATCCACACTAAAACATAGTGCTACTCACAATTTAACTTAATTATTCTAACAAAATTTACCTTTAAATAATGTCCACAACCAGTATCCTACTCTCAGGTCTCTTTAATCCTTAATCTGAAACTCTTACCATTGGATCACAATATTCTAGCATTTTTCTTATTAAAATTGTTCTTTAAGAAGAACACAATCTTTATTAGTTTAAGAGTTCCTTTGTGTGCACTAGAACATCTGAATCACTAATTTGGTAACACTCTCACTAGCATCTTCAATGCTTTTAAATCAAACACCTTTCTAAATGTCGATCATATTGCAACAGAAAATAAATATGTTTTTCTTTACTTTTGCTTTCAGCTAAAATTTGCTTGCAATTACTATTTCCATCTTGATACTAATTCTTTCATTTATTCTTACCTACAATCCTTCCTCATACCACAAAGAGGTTTTACTTAAAAGGCTCAAAATCCAACCTCATTTCTGATCTCAACAAAGAATATACATAAAATAAGAAGACTCTAAGCATACACTTATCAGAATGCCATGTTCATCCACTTCCAAATAGATCTGTATTTACTAAAAATTATTTCTACATTTGTTATCATTTCTCCACTCTGTGTCTAAGTTTTTGCTACGAGTCCCTTTCTTCATTTTCTCTTCCTCCTCAGAATGTCAGGTCTTTATTTTAACCATCAAGATTATTTGAGATAATTTACATTTTAAGGTAAAGTACTTACTTACATATGGCCACTAAATATTTGTGTGTCTCAACAAAAGGTGACTATAGCAGAGGAAAATTTAAATAACCAAGTGATTTGGACCACCCACTCCATGGTATCAGGTAACCTTTTCCCCCAGCCATTCTGTCCCCTCATAATGAACTCAAGAACATGGAAGACATGACAGCAGGAACTAAGGCTAAAGCTCAACACCGAAAATTCCACTCACTAAGGATGTCTGGCTACAGCCATTCACTGCTGAGCACTTAATCAGTGAGGAGCAGAGATCGACACTGAGCAAACCCAACATGGCACCATTACCCAAAGATCAAATGAGAGAATGACAGCAGGTTGACGACACTAGACCATTTCTATTATGTAAGAATTAAATCCTATTCTTACTGGGATAGACACTTCCTTTGCATAAGGATTTGCCTTCTTTGCTTATAATGCTCCTACCGCCACTACTGTGTGCAGACTCACAGAATGCCTTATCTACAACTGTGGCATTCTACATGGCATTGCTTTTGATCAAGGGACTCACTCCACAGCAAATGGTGTGTGGCAATGAGGCCATGCTCAAGGAATTCACTGACCTTACTACGTTCCTGCTACTTGGCTTCCTCAGATCGACAGATAAAGAAGGAGGTTAAAGTGCTGGCTGACCACTGACCCTGACTAGCCAGAGGAAACTGGGTTATTCCTATACAACGGAGGTAAGGAAGAATATACATGGAACACAGGATATTCCATGGGGCATCCCACAAGCTACATATTTATATCTACTGAACATATCATTTAAAATAAATACAAAAGGTATAATTCAACAACATAAGATTTGTATTAGAAGGGCAGAAAAGAGTAGGGGGAGAAAGAAAGGGAAGACAAGAAGGGAGAAGAACTAAAAAGGAACATGAGGTGAAGGAGGATTAAAAAGGAAAGAGAGGATAAGAAAAACAGGAAAAAATATGCCAGCAGAAGTTTATTGAGAATGAGAGAAAACAAAAATTCATTGCTACAAGAAACGAAAATATATTTGTGGGAAAACACGGGCAGTATATTTTTCCTTTTTATATTTTTGAAAATAATTTATTTTGTAAACAAAATAGATACAAAGAATATGTTAGTATATCTAGATGACAAAGGCAAACAAAAATTTATATTTAAAGATTATTACACTTTAAATCATGTATCACATTATTAATCCTAAGAAGATTGTGATGAGCCAAAGGTGGAGATACATCACAGTCTAAAAAACCTAAAATTTTCATGATATGAAGCTTTCTCCAATCCCATGGTCTACAGATTCAATACAATCCCAATCATAGCCTTGGCTGACTTTTATACAAACTGAAAGCCTGATTTTAATATTTATAGCAAAGCACAAAAATCCTAGAGTAACCCAAACACCTTTTAGAAGAACAAAGTTGGAGGATTTCCAATGTTTGTCACATGGTAATCAATGCAGCACGACACTGACACAAGTATTGATGAACAGTTCATGAGAAAAGCATGCTTTAACAGCATTTTAAGGAGGAAGAAACATACCTGGTTAATTAATTCTCAAAAACAGTACATACACTATGTATAATAGGAAAGAGGCTATCTTTTCACAAATAGTGTTAGAGTAACTAGATACTCATTTATTTAAAAATGAATTTCAATCTTTAGATTGTAGCATCACAAAAATTAACACAAAAAAACTGACTAAACATAAAAATTAAAGCAATAAAGTGTGTCGGGGACAACAGAACACTAGCTTTAAAATCTTGAAGAAAAGCAGTATTTCTTATAGAAGATATAATTATTAAATTTAGGACTAGGATGGTAGCTAGATGTTACGCCTCAGCATGACAGACTGAAAAAGACAGGAAGAAAGTAAGACTGGCTGAGTCTCACCATTGTACAGCACACTAGCCTTGAACTTGTCGCTATCCTGCCTCAGTTTCCCAAAGTCTGAGATTACTGACACGTACCACAACGCCTACCTCCAAGAAAATATTTTTATTCTGTATTTCTGACAATAGACTTCATCTAGAAATATAAGATGAATTACATATTAATAAAAAATCAAATCACCCAATTTGGAAATTGACAATACATGTGAAGAGGTTTCATAAAAGAATACCAACGGCTATACAGCCAACAGCATATGAAAAGGTGCTGTACGTAATTAGTCACTGGTGATGCAATTTAAAACCACAATGCGTACTACTACATACCTACTAGAGTAGCTGCAATTAAAATCACCAACAAGTAGTGGTCAGCATGTAACTCGAACAGATGTTCAATAAACAGCTGCTGAATATAAAATAAGATAGCCACTTCATAAAAAGATCTGCAAATTTCTTAATCCATCCTACTTTATGATTTAGCAATTCAATTCCAGGTTATTCAATCAAGAGAATAAAAACACATAACCACAAAAAGAGCTCCACAAGAACTCTCATAACAATTTTAATAAAGACTAGAGAAACCCAAATGTCTATCAATAGAAGACTGGATAACAAATGTAATATTATATAATTAACTTCATTTATCAATAAAATGGAACAGACTGCTGACACACAAAGCAGTATGAATATCACAAATAGATTACTGACTTTGTGCAATTTCACAAATATAAAGTCCAAATAACCAAAACAAATCTGTAGTCTAAAAAAAAACCAGGAAAGTTGTTTGGGTAGGGCAGAGATGATTGACAGGAAAGGGAAAGAGAAATGAGTGAACCTTCTTAGGTTACAGAAAGGTTCTAAATTTTCATAGTTATGTTGGTGACCTGGGTATAGGCATTTGACAAAACTCACAAAATTGATCATTTAACATTTATGTATTTCATTTGAGGGTATAAATTTTATTGATAATGAAAATTTTGAAAAATTCCGAAGTAAAAATTTTAAAAACTAGCCGTTAAAAACTGAATTTTCAGTAAAAATTAACACATGAAATTACTTCATATGCTTCTGATTTATATTTAAAAGGTTTCTAGGTACAATACATTTTAAAGTATATTTCACTACATAACTTACCTTTAACAAGATCAGTACAATTTTTATATTATATCTGACTAAATTACTGTAACAAATTAATACATAACTGTGGAATTTTTCAAGGGATTGTGATTATAATGAACAAACGGGTTATCAGCAATAAAAAAATCATTTTCCTCTCAATCTTTTCAAGGTTTGACATTAAATATTTAAATTAATTCCAGGAAGCGGTTTGGGAGAATGATCTTTTGTGATCCCAGAGCTTAGTATTATGATAGATGAGTCAAGTAGCAATTAATAAAAAAACCTGTATGCAAATATATAAGCACAACCATAGAGTCATTTTAAAAAACACATAAGAATGAGTGAAAGTCTGGATATACTATGTTGAGAATGCAAGATTTTTGTCAAAGTATCTGGCATTTTGAACCAAATAAAAACACAAGTCATTATCAAAATACACAGCAAACCTTTATATATAAAATTTACAGTAAAAATTGTAATTAATCCCTCTCTTCAAACACATTCACTGCATCATTTTTGTCACTTTCTAAAACGGTTTTAGAAGTCTTCTGCTGTGGATGTCTAATATGAGGTGGGCTCAAGAAAGCAGTAAATGCTGCTGCGACGTGCCACCCACGTGAAAGGGAGGTTTCTGGAAACATCACTGTTGCCCTCATCTACCTTATGCACTGGATCTAGCACTGTGCAATTTCTGGCTCTTTCCCAAAGGCAAAATCACCGTGAAAGAAAAACATTCTGAATTGATTCAGGACACCGAGGGAGCCACAAGAGCACAACTACAATGCTCACAAAAGAGGAATCTAAAACTTTTCAGACAGTGGTAAGAACAATGGAATAAGTTGTTCAAAGAGAGGATGAAACCTTGAGGAAGATTAAAGACAAATTGTCATTTTCTCTAATAATTTTTAAGTTTAAACAGACCATTTCTTTCAGTCACACTTTGAATTTTATGCAATAGTTCTACATTCTTCCTATAATATTTGCAGATACAAATCAGATATTTTTACTCTTTAGCTAAACATGCTTATTTTTTTGAAGATAAAAGATAGTGATAACAAATGTGTAAGCTTTTTGGTGCTATGACAAAACACCTGAAGGAATAACTTAATGGAGGAAGGAATAATTTTACTTCATAGTTTCAAACCATGGTCAGCTGGCTCTGTTGTGTTAAGGGTTGTGGTAGGCAGAAACATCCTGTCAAGCAGCTCACTTTGTGGCAGCCAGGAAGCAGAGAGGGAGAGAGGAAAAGGGAGAGAGAGAAAATGTGCAACAAAAGAGGAGGTTGGGAACAAAATACTGGATCCAAGGGAATGGCCCAGCCCACTCCCTTCAATTAGATTCCCCTTTCTACCACCTTCCAATGAGGCTACCAAAGTATAAATTCACAAATAGATTAATCCACTGATAAAGTTATGAACTTTATCATCTAATTACCTTTAAAAGTTTCACCTCTGAACATATGAGCCTTTGGGAAACATTTTATATCCAAACAATAACACTCAATCAAAATGTTCACTAAAAATTTTCGTTGTGAAATTACAGATGCACTAAAGAAATAAAATCATAGCAATCTGCAATTTTGTGTGCAGACAACAGTTTATAAAGCATGTAACATGCTGCAAAAATTTTAGTTCCCATTATAAAGTTTATCCTTATAATAAAGATCCTTTCATTTAAAAAGGTTTATAATACACATTTCCTAATAATTAGTAACTTCTATTAGTTATAAAAATGTTTATAATGAATTGCTGGGTGAAATTCACATTTCTTTAAATCTTGTTCGAGTTGCTACCAAGCCACTACAGGAAGAAGGTTTCTTCTAGAAAAGCAGAATAGTTTTATTATTATACTAAGTAACAATATTTTAAAAATACTATTATTGCCTAATATAGTCTAGTTTGCACATACATAAACACAAAATACTTTTATAGAAATCTGAGCCTTATACATACTAGACAAGCAGTCTGTATCAAACTAGACCACCAATTCTATTATATTTTTAAAGCATTTATGACGCAGGCCTCTAATCCCAGTACTCTGGGAAGCTGAGGAAGAAGAATTTCAAGTTCTCAGCTAGTCTGGGAAATTTAACAGTTTAATACCTTGTCTCAAAAAAAGAGAAAGAAAAAGAAAAAAATGTGGGGCTGGAAAGGTAGCTGTATGTGGAAGACCCTCGGTTCAATCACAAGTACCACAAAAAGTAAAAACACCAAAAACAAACAAAAAATCAAATAAATAAGTATATAAAAAACAATGATTGTTATAATGCTTTTGAATATATTTTAGAAAAATAATTACAGTTTTTGATTGCTTCCATATTCTTAGACAAGACTACAGGTAAAATTTAAAATGCATAATCATTATCTAACTAAACAATTTTCAAGGATTAATTCAGGGAGAATAACACAGAACAATCATCCAGTTCAAAAAATTGATGAGCATGGCATATCAAAAACTTGTAGTGGTGACAAATAATTATAATCTCATCAGTCTGGGAAAGCAAGTCTGAGAATTGTGAGTTCATGCTCAATGTGGGCAAACTCAATGTGAACAGCCAAATTTTGTCTCAAATTTAGAAACAATCAAAAAAGGGTAGAGAATGTAGCTCAGTGCCCTACATTCAATTTCCAGTACTGCAGGAAAAAAAATTGTGGGACATAACAAAGTTTAAGCATAAGGAAAAGTATAAGTATAAGGAAAAATTTTCATGAAAAGAACAGTCATTTTGATAACTCAGTTTCATAAGATGCCAATCTTCTTTTAGAGTCCATTCAATCTTCATTAGATAGTACCAGACTGTTTTTGGTAGAGAAAGAAAATTTAATAATGATTTACCATAGTTTTAAAAAATGCCTACAAAAAATAAGGAAGTGAGAACTTTATACTATAAGAAACCAACACTCACTATAAATGTAACAACTCACAACTTACTGTATTGCAAGAATAAAAAAACTACACTAATGGAACTGAAAAAAATCTTGAAGCAGCAAGAGAAACAAATGACAAATTGGACTTCATTAGAATTATGTTTTTCCTATCAAAAGACAGAATTAAGAGAATAAAATCCAAGTGATTAACTGCACAGATACTTTGATTCCAAATTATATAAACAAGTAAGCAAAAGATGAACAACTAAGTTTAATTAGGAACAAAAGCCCTGAGCAGGCATTCAGAAATATAAATAATAAAATGGTCAATAAACACATGGAGATATGATCAATATCATTAGTTATAAAGGAAACATAAGGGTAACACAAGTTAAAGCCAAATAAAATTAATTTGCCCACAAAATAATGAAAATTGTAATAAATATAATACCAGATTGACCCTCACAATTAAAGCAACTCCTTACATTACTAGTGTAAATTGCAAATCTTGCTTGGCATTACCTCATTAAAATCATATTATTCTCATCAAAATTATCTGACTATGCATATATTATTATATGTAAGAATGTAAATATTCGAGAAGTGAATATTTAATATTAACAAAAGGCATGCACACGAACATTCATGGAATATCATTCACAATAGACTCCAAAGGAAACAAATTAAACTTCTGACATCCTCTGAATATGTGAATAAATCATTGTACATTCACATATAATGTAACACCACATGCTACTGATAAACTATTGAAAATTCTAATGACACATAAAAACATGCAGATGTGAGTATATAAAATAATTTTTTGTATGAAATTTGAAATGTATAAAATACTGCATTAGTCACCCTTACACTGTTAGGATAAAATGCCCGACATACACTACATACACTACATAAAGGAGGAAGAGCTTATTTTATTTTATGGCTACAGAAACTTTAATCCATGGTCAGTTGGCTCCAAGGCAGAAATATCGTGGAGGAAAGCAGCCAACCTCATCAGAGTCAGGAAGAAGAGTGAGAGGCAACAATCAGGGAGGAAGGAGCGAAGGATGCAATGTAGACCCAAGGTCACACCCTTATGACTCCTGAGGTACATTCAGAAATGAGCTTCATTAATTTCCTAGGCACATCTCAATGAGGCAATCAAACTGACAAGCAAAGCAAACATAAGTCTTCCCCTTTTCAACTTTATAGCCAAATACATTACTTTACCGTACTTAAACTCCAAATAGAAATAATAACAAGGTCATAATTTGACTTACCAAGATGTAATTATTTAGTACATAACTGAAAAAAGGCAATACTTCTGTCTCCAAAGTCTTTAAAGTCCCAGAATTGTTCAAAAGTCCAAGCTCAAAATCTCCTCTGAGATTCAAATCAAATTCTTAGTTGGAAAATCACAAAATGAGTTATATGCTTCCAGGATACAATGGCACAGGAAAAACAACCGTACGGACACTCTCCTTGGCTCATTCAGGTCACTGCCTACCCTTTTCCTTGGCAGTTAACTGTGATCCTGGCATCTGTAACTTCCTGTGGTCTTGACTGCAGCTTCAGGTTCAAGCTCTCAGATTCACTCATCACCCCCCAGTGGATTTTGGCAGGGTCTGTATGTCATACATTGCCTGGCCTCCATGGCCTTCCTCTGAAATCTGAGCAGTAGCCTCTATGACCCAACAACTCTTGGATCCTGTATGCCTGCAGACCTAGTTGCACACAGACAATACCAAGGCCGGCCACCAGAGAAAGAAGCTGGCCCATGCCATAGTGGCTTGTGAATATCTTCATGGCTAAACTCAGGGAAACACTTACGTGGCTCAGAGTGAGCAGGTTGCTCTGTGATTCTTTTCTTAATACACAATTTCTCAAAAGGGTGAAAGTTTACAATATTTCACCTTTAAATATATAATGAGTGGTATCTAGTAAATTCCTGAGATAACCTTGAGGCATCTTTCCTATGCCATAGTGTGCAGTACCTGACTGCCTTACAACTGTGCTACTTTCTTTGGCAACCACCCATTTTTTGCTCCAACATTACAGGCAATTCTCTTCAGGCCAAACTGGAAGCTTTTCAGATCTCCCTCCTCTGTTTTTTCCTATTGATTGATGCCAACTACAAACTTGACTAAAAGCTACCAGCAATACCCACGCTGCAGCCTGTATATTGTGCTGCCTTGAGATTTCTTCCACATTAGTCTGCCACCTTTACTTCAGCCTCGCCAAAAAACTCTTAAAATGTGAACAAAATGTGGACAGGTTCTTTGTCAGAATTTAATCTAAATGACTCCTAGTTCAATTTCCAATAAAGTCCTCATTTGTACCTGAAACCTCACAGGCACAGGTTCCACTTTCTGCATTCCCGTCAGTGTTCCAGTATCTGAACCCTTATCACAACTGTCCAACAAGTTCTGCTTACAACATTAGGTTTTCTGCAGGCAATTCTCCAAACTTTCCCAAAGTCTTATCACAAACCAGTTGCCAGGTTTCTGAACCACAGGTCATAGTTAATGACCTCACTGCTCATAACAAATTTCCTGTATTAGTTATCTTTATGTTGTGGAGATAAAACGGCCAGTGCGTTTCACTCAAGGGAAAAAAGGCTTATTTTGGCTCATTGTTTCAGAGGTTTCCCTTCATGATGGGTTGGCTCCAAAGCAGACACAACATAGTGGCAGGGTGTTGGCGGCATCCAAGAATCTGGGAAGAAAGAACCAGCAGGTGGGGCCAGGGCCCAGATAGTTGCCAGTCCTGTCCCCGTGACTCACTCACACATTCTCAAAAGGATGTTTTACTCTTCTCTTAGGTATCTTTCAATCTGACCAAGCTAACACTCAATATTAACCATCACAAGATCTACAGTAATAAAAGTAAGAATAATGAAGGTGGGTATAGTGGCCCCTTGCCAGTAATCTCAGCACTATGGGATGCTAAGAGGCTGAGGCAGAAGGATCACAAGTTTGAGCTTAGCCAAGGCAACTTAACAATGTAGGGAAGATTTTTCTCAAAATAAAGATAAAAAAGAACTGGGATGTAGCTCACTGTAAAGAACTGTATGGAGTGCTAGAAATGTCTTATATCTCGATCAGGGAGCCTAAGCGCTGTTTATGTGGCCATGTAGGTATATAAGAATTCACCAAATACACTGAGATTTGTTTTTATAAGTTAAAATGTCCACTAAAATTTTTTGGAAAGCTTTCACTTCCATCGTGTCCATGCATGTGTGCGTGTGTGTGTGTGTCTGTGTGTGTGTGTGTGTGTGTGTGTGTGTGTGTGTGTGTGTGTGTGTGTGTGTGTGCGTGCGTGTGTGTGTGCGCATTTATTTTCCTTTTTCTTTTTTGGACCCTACACGCTCTTGTCTGAATTGTAACAGGTTCCAAATTAGTTTCTTTAGACTTCTTTTTACACTCCTTAGGTCACACTATGGAACACTGTTCAGAGATCTCAAGAACAGATTTCTATTCTCAAGAAACATAAAAGAACCCCAAGTTTCCCAGTATCTAGAGAATAAAGTTTAAAGCTTGTAGCACTTTATTCACTGAAATTCCCTTTGAATGAAGCTTCAAATCACATTTTAAAGTACAACTTTTCTAAGAATGTTCTTTTGAAATATATATTTATTTTAGAATGTTTATTTTTTGATGTAGTATTTTTTTCTAGGAATTTTCCCTAAGGAAAGAAACAGACGTATATAAAAATTTTGTGACAAAAATGTTTCAACTATCTGAACATAAAACAGTCTCCCAAACGGCTGTTGAGTTTAACAATGATTAAAATATATACATTACAAAATTTTGAGACTGACAAGTTGACAAACCAGTCTACAAAATAGTGTGCTGAATATAGTAAGTCTTTAAAAAGGAAAGCTGTATATGATTATTTATACAAAGTCTGTTTATGGCTTATTTTCTTCTTTTTGCTTATTATCTATACCTTTAAAAAGCTATAAAAACTTATTAAAATTAAGATTAATTACAATTGGTAGAATATTAACAATATGTTTAGCAAGATGGGCTGGAAAAACACACAAGCAAATAATTGTGTGATAGACAGGAAAGCAAATTAACAAACTGAAGGGAAAAATTAATAAACTTCTTTCAGTCATTACAATGAAGAATGTTAAACATGTTTCCTACTTTTCTTGCAAAATGTAACTTTAAATGTTCTTGTTTTTTTCAACTGTGACCTTTTGTCAAACTTCCACCAATTTAACAACTTATTATTTTGTATCTGTTATATTCTATGCAGTGTCAGAAGCATGAAAAATAGAACATGAAAGCCACAATGAGAGGATAAGTAAGACAGGGATTCAGTAGGCTGTTGATTGCATCCTTTGCTAATGGAAGCTGAATTTATGTCACTGGTAAAGATTTTGGGTTTGATCCTCAAGTGGGTTTATTGATTTATCCACACTCTCTAACTTCAATCTGCATTTGCAGAGTGACCTTCGGTCACACAGAGTATCAAGTCAGATCTTCATAGCCAGTCTAGAAATATCCTATCATAGACTTCCGAATGCTGAAATACATATTGTTACATTAACTTCTTAGAATTTAATTTCAGAGTTTCTTACATTAAGAGGAAATTCTTTGCAATTTTAAACTATTCATAATTTTTTTTTCTCAGATACACTCTTTGACAACTTTGGATCCAGTTTGCTATCTCTGTGGTAAAATTATCCATAATTTGTTTTTTTCCATAAATCAATGTAAAATTGTATAGAAAATTGGAACACATTGGCTCTAATAATCATAATATTTTCCAAGTATTTAGTTCAATTTTTTCTCTTGACTATTACTCACTGTAGCACTGTAAGACAATTATCTTACAAACCCAGAACTCTATGCAAGGACTTAATCAGTTCATCACTACTCAGAATTTTTCTTTTTTTTTTGTTACCTCACTCTTCTTAGTTCCTTCTCTATTACTCACCACTCTTTCTCGTTGCACAAGAGAAAGTCCATGCTTCACTGCTGCAATGACTTCCTGGCTTCTCACTCCCCAGAATGCTTGTGGGTAAACCAAGCATCTAGAGTGACACACTACACTCAAGCTGAATGCTGGAAGAAGAAATCATACAACTTTCAATTCACTACCCTAACTCTTTTCTTTAACCATCATAATTTTTTTATTATTTGGCTTTAAATGTATCAAATGTAGTATAAATTATAGTCTATGATGATATGTACAGGAAATCTGTATTACTCAAACACTTGTCTCTTTGTCCCCCCTATTTTAAACTCTTAAGCACGCATTTAGCTCTCCCTGGAAATCCATTATTTTTCAAGTTATTTCAATTTATAGGTAAACTGTTACAACCCCAAACTGGATCCCTTTTCACTCTCAAGATAGTGAAACCAATAACCAAATAAGCACAAATTGAGTAGCAAAGGAGATTTTTTTTTCTTGGTAAAAATATGAGAAGTGAAAACAAATCACATGCCAACCCCCACCTTCCTTTGGAGGTCAGCGGGTTTTACAGGATAAAAGAGGTGAGAGGAGTAAGCAAATAAAGAGAAGAATCACTCACATCTTTTTTTCTGGGAGTGGGCAGACATATTCTGGTAAAATGTCACCTCTCCTTCCTCTCATGGTTCTTTCTGGCTGTTGTTATGGCAACTGTCAATTGTCACAGCACTTGTGGATATGTAATTTAGTATGCAAATAGGATTACAATGAAATTAGAGATTATCTAGTGATAACACTGGGAGTCATCTTAGATCTAACCAGTTTCTCCTAGCCCACCTAATGAGGAAATTCTGGCATACAGGCTTATCTTCAAAGATAAACAAGATTAGGAAGAGGTAGAACTTCAAGTAGGTTATCTATCCAGTACAAGATCAGGGCAGGGAAACAAAACCAAGGAAACTGGGCCCACCGAGGGTAGTTTGGCCATCGACCAGACAACTTCTTCAAATGGTGTCTACTTTAAAAATCTGAAGATTTTTTAAAGCATCACCCATTAACCCATCAAACTGAGAATATAAATTAACATTTTTATTGAAAAAAGAATGGACACTCCAATTCCATTTTCCCATCACTAAATTTATCAACATGCTCAGCATCTGTATCTGTCTAAGTTGTTTCGTACAGCGAAAATTGTTTCCCTTTTCCATGT
Organism: Ctenodactylus gundi; assembly: GCA_004027205.1. Lineage (NCBI taxonomy): Eukaryota > Metazoa > Chordata > Mammalia > Rodentia > Ctenodactylidae > Ctenodactylus > Ctenodactylus gundi. The sequence goes on along the minus strand of PVKB01000214.1, from coordinate 763,398 downwards.
TTGCCTAGTTCTAGAACTGCTTTTCAATCTACTCATCCCCTCCAGGACACACACTGCAATTATCTTTCTCTCCGCAAACATCATCTTTCTTCTTTCTTGATTTATTTCTGTCAACGCAAAAAGCATATGCTCTAGAATCTCCCACTGGAATATAAAAAAGAAACCCTTAACACTTTTTCCTACCTAACACCAATTTTTCTGCTACCATAACAGAAAGTGAAAAAATGGCTGTGTATTTTCCCCTTAAACATACTGTGTGCTTCTGTCCTGCACAAAACTCTGGTTGAAGCTCCAACACCATGTACAAGACAAAATCTCTCTTCATTTTACTTAAATTCTCATAGTACCCAAGGGAACTGACCATCTCAACTCACTTTCCTTTGCAAATCTTTTCTTCTATTGTTTTCTCCATACTCTTCAGTTTCCTACTACCTCATTCCACATTCTTTTCTAATCTACTCTCTGAGCTCCTCCTATATTGCCAATTGTTAAATGCTGGCACTCCATGGAGCCTGGTCCTGGCCTTCTTCTTTCTCAACGACCTCTTCCAAGTTTTACAGAGTCCCACAGTTTCAACTGTATATATGCTGATGGCCCTGTAGCCAAGTGCCTGCTCAGTGTTTCCACCTGAATTTTAGTGAATCATTTCAGACAGACCATGTCCAAGACAGAATTTATTTCCTAAACTGTTCAACCTACTTTAAAAAGTTCTCCATCATAATATACCAAATACTTACAACAAAATACAGGAGTTTGCTTTTATTCTCTCTTTGATAAAATCAATCCATCCTCGGATCCTGTTTATTAGGCTTTCAATATATTTCTACAGTTCTATACTTGTTACTTTAAGCCACTACCAGTTTTACTTTTATCATTTTAACTAATTAGTTTATTAAACTTGAGGCACTACAGATTGAACCCAGGGAGCAAGCACTTAGTTGTATCCACTGTCTTTCTATTTTTCCTTTTCTTTTAATTTTTAGATAGGGTATTGTGTAGGCTGACATGGAACCTGCAGTCCTCTTGCCTCAGCCTCCTAAGTAGCTGGAATTACAGACTATCACAGCCATCCAGTTTCATCTGTTTAAATGGCTTTTCTCTGTCAATACCTTCTGAATTTAGATACAATTTCTGCTCCTAAACATGAGCTACAAAACTATACAGAATCATTCCCTGCCTACATCTTATACCTTATCACCTTCCTCTTCCGCCTTTCCTCACTGCGCTTCAATTGAATATGTTTGCAAGGTTTGCTTCAATGTTATAAGCACATTAAGCGTGTTCCTCTTCCCAGGGCACGGTTGATCTTTTCTTCTCTGATGGACTATTCTTTCCACAGCTTGCAAGCCTGGATCCTCCTCTTCTTTCAAGTTTTATTTTAGCTATTCACCTTAACAAACAAGTCTACCTTGTTCGCCCTATTATCCTTTACTACCAAATACAACTGCCTTCCACTGACCTTTGCTTTTCGTTGTTGTTGTTGCTGTTGTGCCACAACCTAAAAGCATTTTACTTTCTGTTATCTGTTGGTTCACTATCTGTGTCTCTATATAAAAAATACAAGTTTCACAAGAGTAAAAATCTCTTCTATTTGAATCATTGTTGAGTTCCTAAAATGAGGCCCACAGAAGTACGAGGCGTTCATGAATGAGTTACAGTTCATTACTTTTAGTTTATTTAAGATACCTTCAAAGGGATAAAAAGCGATCAACCTATTCATTAATTCAGTAAAGCTAAGCTCAAGGTTCAATAATTCAATAAACTTCAATTTGTATCTACATTGTCCTAGTACTATGATAAGCACATAAATAAAATAATTCTTAACCTCATACTAATTTATGCTAAGGAAAATAGATACTAAATCAATTAGAAGGACAATATAAAAATACCATACTAGGGTACAAGGTTAAAATATGGGCAAAAAGAATAACTATCAATATTGCTTCTTGTGAGAGATCTTTATGGAAGAGATACTTAAAATTTTGAATTTTGAAAGATCTGAAGGAGAAGTGAGCAACAGTAAAGAGAACGTATATTCCAACAACCTCTCACTGCACATACTTAAAGGCAAAAGATCATAAAGTATCAGATTAGTGTACCTAACAAAGACTGCTCAGTTGTCTTTCTATAATTTTTCTTACTAGCCTGGACTCTTGTCTCTGTAATTTCTTCAGTTTGCTGGAGATGAGGCGTGGTGATTGGAACAGCTTATGAGACCCTACAGAGAAGGATGAAACTGACAGTGAAATGTGCAGCTGAATTTCTGTATTTTGATTATTACCCCTTGGTCATGCCACACCTTTTGTATTTGTGAAGTCTGAATATGAAGGACCTGCAGATTTATAGCTCTTCTAACATTTGACAAAAATGAAATTAAACTGCATAAATTTCTCATTCTTTTTTGCCAAAAGAAACCATAAACATTCTTTCAAAATCTATTCAACAATAAAAACAATTTTAAAGGTATAGAAATGTAAAACATTGGTAGTGAGTTAAATATTTTGGAATGATTCATTCCTAAAAAAAAAATTTGGTGACTTATGATTCTCTGCATATTGTTCCTATAACAGAAATTTATAAGCTCTTATTTAGTCTTGATATATTAACAAGAAGAAATTAGCATGTAGGAAAAATAAAAGTATAAGAAAACACAGAGAAGAGTTAAATGGTACTAAAATGTTTTAGAGGAAATACTACTATTTTTCCCTTACTTTCCCATTGTCCAACCCCCAAATTTTTTGACACATAAGCTACTTTTCACAGTTTCTTAATCAAACAGACTAAAGCCTAACAGAATAATCATAGCCCTATTCTTATCAATAGGAGGGAATAGAACTACTGTGAAAGTCACCACATATTATCCATTGTGCTTGATGTTGATTCCAAAAATCTATGTACATATAAAATTTATCATTTACTTCTTTCATCCCTGCTTGTCTTTATGACAAGCATATTGCCTTCATAGTTTAAATATATTTTATTTTACTAAGCCACCTGACCCACTGGACAAAGGTTATATTTGATCTGGATTCCCACAACTAATTATTCAGGTATCCAGGCCTGGCTTCTCATCTAATATTGCAGGTACCAGCTAAGATCCATCACTGGCTATCTCTACAGCATCATCCACTAAGAATAAAACAGGCCTATCTAAATCTACTTTTTATTGTTACAATGCCTGCAACCAGGCAATTTATAAAGAAAAAAAGAGAGAGAGAGAGATTTGTGTAGTTCACAGTTCCGAAGGTTGCAAGTCCAAGACTGGGTGGCAAAATTTGCTTGGCTTCTGGTGACAGCCCTGTGCAAGTGTTTGTGGAAAAGATAAAATGCTGACAGAGGAAGCTAGATAAAGCTGAAGAAGCCAAGGAATCTGGTTTATGAAATCTTATTCTTGACTAACGTAGCCCCACAAATATGAATTCATTCACTCATGATCACAGTAATGTGTCCATGACAGCTTCACCCTTTTAATTAAAACACCACACATTAGGCATCACACTGCCACATTGGAGAATTAGCCTTAACATGAGTTCTGTTGGGGACAAATCATATTCAAAGCATAGGAAGGTCAAAGCCTCTTACTGTCAGGCCTTGTCCAAGTATGAATGTTATTATACAAAAAAAGCCTACACACAGCTTAATTCTGCCAGATCACCTAAGAAGAGTTATTTGAGTTAAGAGATGAGTCCTTAAAGCTAATACTTAGCACAAACCCTGACTAGTTCTATGGTTTTTCCATTGGTTACTGATATGTCACCTGGATCTACCTGTACCTCTACTTCCAACCTTCTACATTTAGGACATTAATGATAAAAGGCATTTAGGTATATATGATATACTGTAATATATCTGTTGAGGATTCTGAGACCAATACTAGTACCAACATGTAGACATTAAAGACGATGGATACACAGCTAAATCAAAAATTAGGTGTGCAGAAGATTCTTCAGTTTAGTAGACATTTTAACTAGAAGACCTCTAGGGTCCTATTATACTTAAAATTCTGCAATTCTAAGAGAATCTTTTACTTTTAAGTTCTTTTTTTGTTTGTTTGAACGGTTTCGCTAAGATTTGACCGTACATCTTAACTTGAATGTACTAGAAACTTGGTCACCAGTACAGTGGTGGTGGAAAGTAGCATAATCTTTAACATAAGGGCTGAATAAAAGCAGGTAGGTCACTGCGGGTACAGCCAACAGAAGAGATTAATACAGTTCTAGCAGGACCCTAGCTAGATTCTGTATCAGCAAGTTATTATTAAAAGAGTTAGCTTGGCCCCTGAATCTGTCTGGATGATTCGTTTGTCATATGATCTTTTACACTCTCACAATTATACCATCTACCATAAGGTCCTAGACAGAGACTAAACAGATGAGAAGGGGCCATCCAAGCTTGGACTTTCAGCCTCTAAACTGTGAACTAAATAGACATCCCCTTTTTAAAAAAATATAATTATAACATAAGTGCTTCCAGCATTTTGTTACAGCAATAGGAAACAGAATATAACATAGAGAAAGATAAAGTCTCAAAAAGGGAGCTGGAGAAATGAAAGCTTTCAGCTTTATCTCCTTAATATCATCTATCACTGCAATTTGAATAAAATATGCAAGTATATAAATTAGCTGAAGAATGACAAAGAAGAAAGAATGAAGGATTGATTGGAAAAACAATTCCTTGATCAAACAAATGCTAAGTATAAATTATTAATTCATCCTCTGAAAGAATTTAATGCTTTAATTCTCAGTTTTAAATGTGAGCGATATGGGAGATGAATTTGGTATAAATAAAAGCATATGGATATACCAACAAAGATAAGATTTTAACTAGGCCAATTTAGAAAATGAATGGATTTTATTGTTCTGATATTTTAACGATCTAAATAAACAGATTATAGTTTTTCTGGGACTACACAGAAGATGCGGTAAAATAATACAATGTATGATCCTAAATAATAGACTTAGAATTAAGGTAAAATTCTTCTAATACTCCTTCTAAACTGCAAAAAAATTGTCAGTGTAGTCAAGAAAAAACACCACATAATTGTCAATTCAGAGATATTCTACAGAATATCTGCACAGTGCAACTCCAATTGTGAAGACCATGGGGTGTGGGCATTGCTACAGATCAGAAGAGATGGGAAGACCAAGAAGAAATTATAACTAAGAGCAATGTGACAGCACAGATTGAATCCTGAAACAGAATGACATTAATGCAAAGCTGGTGAAACTTGAACGATATCTAGAGCTTAGTTAATATCAACACATCAATGTTTGTTTCATAATTGTGACAAACCCCGCAGTAATGTAAGATGGCAAATTCACATTAAGTGGGAATAAGGTAAAGGCTATATGGGAACCCACGGCACTGAACTATCTATGTGGCTTTTCTGTTATCTACAACTATTCCAAACAAAATATGTAATCTTAAAGAAATTACAGTAAAAAATAGAAGACAGGAATTCAAAAGTTTAAATGCACAATTTCTACAGCATACAAATAAAACCGAATACTTTTTTGGGCGCAAAGGCTAACATATGTGGAAATTAAATTAAATCCTCAACAACTACTTCCTATAAAACAGAACCATAACTACAGTGCAGTGACTGATAATATCTATTTATATACAAAGATTTGTTAGCAAATATCACCAAATGTTGATTTCTTTCCTTATCTTTTTATACCATGAGAGGCAATGGAGAAAAGAAAGAGGAAGAGGGAGTGGATAGCAGTCAATATTTAATTATACTCTATGTGTTTATTTTTAGTTAAGAAAATAATGATATAAAATATTTGAGTTTATACTATAATTATTTCCAAGTACATAAAAATAGTTTTAGCTATCTCTTCAATAATACAATGAATGATCTAAAATTGAATATGCTTGGTAGATGACAAATTTTGAAAGTAACAACATTTTTGTAAGATTTAAGTATCTTTTCCAATTCTAATCTGAAGACAAATGCCAGAGTTCCACATCTATACAAGACAGACTCATTTATGATAGACCAATGCTCCAGCAAGGAGCAAGAAGGAAAAAGAAAGCCAAAAGTCACCTGTGTGAAGCCACTGGAGGGCTGCGGCTACAGGAATGACTTGAGTGGCTAAGGCCCTGAGAAGGGGCTACCTGAAAAGAGGTGATCTGAGGTCTGCAGATATTTTTCCTCCTGGGAGTTTTATACATTCTGGATGTGAGGGAAGGACTGAGAGCTCAGGTTTAGACTGGGCAGGGAGCTCCTTCTGGAGGACGGAGAACACCCCAGTTTTTGAAGTCATACTGGACTGGAGTGACAAAACTGGGCTAAATGTGTTTCCCATAGTCTTGCACTGCTGAGAAGATGAACACTAGAATTCAGATTCTGCCAGGAGTAGGGCCTTTGTCCTGGCAGATTCTGAATATAAGTCCTGGTTTGGGAACTATGAGAATGAATCACAACTATGTTAATACTTAACAGACTTTCCCCACCACCCTCCTAAAGAAGGTGTAATTTTAAAGAAATTAAGGTAAAAGATTAAAAAAGAAGTGCACTGCACTATATTTATGCTTCTGTTTTATAGGAAGTAGAGTTGTTGAGGATTCATCTTAATTTCCTTATCTGTTAGCCCTGGACCCAAAAAGTATTCATTTTTGCTTGTATGTTGTAAAAATTGTGTACTTAAACTTCTGAATTCCTATTTTTTTACCTTAATTTCTTTAAAATTACACTTTCATTTGTGACACAAATGAGCTAAGAGAAAACATTTTTATAAAGCAGGAAATAAAAGGAACACTTGCTAAGTAATAACCTTGAGCGGACAAGCTATGAATTAGTACAGATGGAGAAACGCGAGAAAGGCTGTCTACCTAGAGGCGTGCAGCAAAGAGAAACAGACAGATAAAACAGAGGTTGAAGGTAAGGCAGGTTGGCTGGTGGAGGGTGACCTGGCTTGTGACAGACCTCAGGTTCTCTCTCTCTCTTCTCTCTCTCTCTCTTTTGAGACAGGGTCTCACTCAGTAGCACAGGCTGGTCCTGAACTCACTATGGAGCCCAGGCTGGCCTTGGACTCATGGCAATTCTCCTGCCTCAGCCTCCTGAGTGCTACGATTACAAGTAAGTACCTCCACACCCACCTTATGTGGTGCTGGGGAATTGAACTCAGGTACTTAGTGCTTGACTTAGTCCTTGCAAGGCAAGCGCTTTAACCGCTGAGCCGCTCCTTCAGCCCCTTAGTTTTTTTTGACTGGAGGCAAGAAGTGTGTAGCTAAAGAGAAAGGAGAAGTGTTAAGATAATTCTCCACAAGGCAGAGGGAATGGACTAATGAAAGCCAAGAACAATGCTTGGCAAAACTAAGGGCTAAGAGTAGTCAGCAAACAGCATGAACTTCTCCTATCATGTAGAGCTGTGAAAGTGAACAACAGACAGGGAGATGAACATGACCAGGCTGTGATATACGAGTTGGGAAAAGGAAGATGGTCAAGAGAACTGAGTTTGTATTACATGAACATTGGCAATAATTATGATGGGCCATGTTCTCCAAGCCATACAAGGAGAGACATGTTGACTCACAAACGTGACTGCAGCAATCTGGGAGGCTGAGGCAGGAGGATCACAAGTTTAAGCTTAGCTTGGGCAACATAATAATATCATGTCTCAAGACAACTTAAAATAATAAGGCTGGGGACGATAACTAAAAAAAATCAATAATAATTTTTTTAAAAGGCTACTTTTATAGTCCAATCCAGTGTGAAGGAACTGGTTCAATTTTTCAGTACTTACTATAAAAGTTGTGAAGGGGGCAAGACTCAAAAGTTGTTTAGAGGAATCAGAAAGATTTAAGGTCCAAATACGATATGCCAATGGAGTTGAAAAATTGCTAGTAAGAGATCGAGATGAGCTAAAGCCATAGGTGGAGGTCAAAATAAGGATGAGTGACATTGAAACTCCTAATGAACGAGAACAGGACATGACTATGGACTAGATACCAGGCTTAGTGTGTGATACACAATAACTGGAAGAGAAACCGGAGGAGGAAGTGAGATGCTAACTTACTGAGATACCAACATCAACACTGATGCCAGCAATCATAGTAACAGGAGCAGGTTTAAAACAGAGATAGAGAAATGGACCCCACACAGTCTTTATGAAACAAGAGAAACGACACAGGAGTATGTACGTGACTGTAGCAGGGTATCCAGGGTAGTGCAGTCTGATGTACAAGATTCAAAGCTGGAGGGGTTTAAGAAGGAAAAATGATATAAAACATTAACGACAAATTATCTTCTACACTCAGTGGCCTCAACAGCATGGGCAAAAGTAACACAGAAACTGCTAGAGAACTGTAGTGGAACCAGGGGCCTCAGAAAGGAAACTGAATTTGGACTTGAGAAGGAATGGGTAAGTAATGTCTAGAAAATAAAACATTAATAATTAGACCCATTTAATAATGCTTACTAAAATGCACTGAGTTAGTCATCAGCAATCAAACAGTAACAAAGACATAGTCTGAACCCTCACAACAATGCAACTCCAGTAAGAAATCTCATTTAAAAGTGATTAAATATAATTAATTTTTATAAAAATTAATATCCTTTGAGCAAGTTTTACTTTACTAAGAAATGGTCACATATTAGATTTTTTTAAGGAAATGGAGTTTTTGAACAGTGGTACTAGAAAATATGCAGGTATTTTAATATGTCTAATCATAATTACATGCCAAAAACTAATGAGAATTCAGATTATCTGGGCAAAAGTACTTTGTAATGGCTAAATAAGAGGACAAAAGAGTAAGCATTGCTTGTAGAGATATATGCAGTTACCTTAGACAATGCAGCATCCCGCTCTTCAATCACCGCGTTCATTTCTTCCGCAGTTATTCTCTTTTCACGTTCCTTGGTCTTGTAGATTCTATCCACAATTATAGCGCCATTCTCCTGAATAGCTATCCCTGTGTCTGCATTGTTTATTCTGCTCAGTAATTCCTGTAATGTCTACCAACACCATTATATGTTAGTCAGACATGAAGTTTTAATATATTTTATTTAATATGGGGTTTTAATTAATAGGCACATGTGAATTGTAAATTGACTGAGTGAAGTTATTGAATTTTCATATTGCAGCAAAGATGTACATTATTAGTGTGTCAATTCTTCTTTTTCCCACATCTTAGTTCTTGAAACCCACTCAATTGAACTTAAGCCTCTAAGATATAAGACTGACATCAAGAAATCTCCTCAGAGAATGGCTTACCATGTCATTTTCTTCAGGGTTAATATTTTCTAGCCTAGAAAAAAGGGACACAGAAAGCCTGATCAGTAGCATTTCCTTAGTGCAGCAAAATGAGTTCGCTTTTTAAATCTTTAGAACCTCAAGTAATTTCATTCGACTAGTCTTTAGAGTCAACCATGACACTGAACATATTAAAGTGCCACCTGCTCGACTCCATCTTTCAATAATGCTCTATATCTTCCGCACTGACTTCAGACTGTTAAGTTATTAATGTTTACTGCTATATATGACTACAAGGATCAATTGTTCATATGTGCTTAGATGAAGAAAGTTCCCCAGTGATAGAAGCACTCAGTCTCATCACTATATTTATTCCTAGATTTTCAATTCTTATCAGAAACTGTATTTCCTCTCTTTTTTGGACACCACCAAAACAAAACAAGGCAAGTTATTTTTCATTACAAAGTTTAACTATGCCCCCTCAAAAGCAATGACAAATAACTACAAAATATCTGATCTAAAAATCTCCTGCTGCCATTTGTTAAAACAAATATACTCTATAGAAAGGCTGACCAAAACTGGGCCACTCTTAGATTACTGTTTTCTCTTTTATAACATACAAAGAGTTATCTAATTTAATGCCAAAAGAAATAACATGGCTTCCCTTATAAGTGCATTCTTCCTCATAAGAGACCTAGTGCATATTGAAATATTTATTAATACTGATGAGCACAGAAAATGCACTAAAGGAAGAAAAAATTCTCAAAGACATCTTAGAAAACACATATAGTGTGGGTGGCCATAAAGTGAGCTAATTAATAGGAAATGTTTAAAGACTTTTAGTAAAATGATACAGATTCTAGAAACAAGCTCAACTATTTTAAAAATACAAGGTGCCCTAAAAACTTGTTATTTATTCCTATATATGGTGACTTCTGTGACCTTGAATTTAGGTCTTGCATAATTTTTTATAATAGTATTGGTTTTACTATAAATATTAAGACAAATTAATCGTGAGAAAATTTTATTTTACGTTCTTATATGTATGATGATCACTGAGATTCCCTGTATAATAAAACGTTCCTGCTTTTCCCCCTAATTTCCTTTCATCCTCCCCACCAATAACATTACTCCTATGATTTCATATTACTATACTCGATCTCAGGAATATGAATTTCAAGTTCAGATTTTACATAATTTGTTATTGCCCCTTATAAGTACATAATGTATAGTGATTATTTGCTGATAAATTTTAATTTCTTGGTGAGTCTAGTCTGATAGGTCTGTGATATGCAGCGTGAGAACATAAAGTTATCCACATAGCATTTGGACTTCATTCAACAATGTATTAGAAAATAATAATATTGACACTTGAAAAATTGACTACCAAATTATTTTAACTCCACAAATGGGTAAAATCATTATAGTTATGGGCAGAGCAGTAATTTTAAAAGACTGGTCACCTTTTTATATACAAAAAATATATAAACCTATAAAAAAGGAAAATAAGACCGGTGAGATATAATATATATGACAATATATATGTGCTAATTCCTCAGGATGAATGTAATACATTTACTAAGCTATTATATCTCCATTTTTAGTTTCAAAGAATTATATATAACCAAGATGAAAATAATTATAGGTAGGTGAGCTAATTTACATAATCCGAAAAAACACAGACGAATATCTTCACAGTATTCATATAATTATTGTTAGGCAAAGCATCACATAGAATAATTTAAGAAGAAGCAGATAAAAAGTTCAAATGTTTTAAACACATTTAATCAAGAGAGGATTGAAATAATTCTGCACAGTTGAATATTAAAATTCTCTGTTAGCAATCTTATTTTTAAAAACTAGCAAAACCAACTTTCTAATTAAGAGCTACACTTGATCCCAGGCACATGGGGTTAGCATTCAGATTTTAAATCATTTGTATGCTTTTCCCTAAAAGTAAATAAATGAATTTGAACTAGTTTGGGAGAATCTGGTATGCTAGGTCTGAGACAGAGAGCATGAGTGAGCAAAATCAAATATTTTATATAAGAGTGTCAGTCTTGCCTTATTATTTTTTGTGCAGTTATTTAAGTATAATGACAAACGGCCATCAATAGAAAATATAACTTTAATCAAAATGAAAATAAACATTGAGATTTGAAAATTTGTACAGGTACAAATTTATAAACTTGAATATAGAAATCCAAAAAGCTGATATTTATAACTCTCTATTTGTACTTACTTAAAACTCTTAGAAAGTAGTTGTCATAATTATTAAAGACTGATCACATTATAATTTATCTCAATTAGATTTACAAGAGATCAACAAACTTTCTCTGTAAAGGGCCAGACAGTAAATATTTTTTTGCTTTGCCTAGATTCTTTGTCATAGCTACTACACTTTGTCTTTGTAGTAGAAGAAAGTATCCATAGATAGCATGCAAATGAATGTGATTATGTTTGAATAAATCTTTATTTAAAAAAACAGCTGGCAAGCTGGATTTGCACAAGAGGCTCCGTCTTTGCCTAACCCTGATACAGAATTAATATTCTGTAATGAAGCAATGACAGGTCTCTGATGTTAATACAATGCAAATTTCATTTTTGTATATTTCACACAATTTTCTGAGGTGGATCATTCAAAATCTAGTTAAAGATCAGGAATCAACAAAAATCATCTTTGTAAAATTAAATTCAGGCCTACAGCATGCAAACCACTTTCTGTGTCTCTTACAATAATATAAAAATTAGACAAGCAATCTTTCCAGAAGAACCATTCTGAGATAGTCTATCCCAAGCCCCCAATTTTCCATACTTAACACAACTTGTTAACAAGGTTTACTAGTATTACATAAAACATATAATACTTCAAAGGTTTAAATTTTAAGTAATGATGCTTGCCATATAAAATACAGCTAACAAAATTTCAATTATATTTCGTTTATATGAGTTTCAGATTAGACAAAAACATCTCCACCTTTTGTAAACTCTAAATTATGCCTACTATGGTCTAACTTAATGAAGTCATGATAATTAGTAAGAATCTTGCTGAAGTAAATGTCTGTGGGCTTAAGTTTCAATTGATTTCCTATATCATGCAAATTCTGACTGACAACCTTGCACGCTAAGTGAAAAGATTTATGTGTGAAATGTCACATTTCTTGATTTATCCCTAAATCATTCAATACCACCTTTTTGCTTTCTGAGACAATAGTCACTCACCATCTCCAACAGTAAAAAATGCTGATCTCAAATTTGTTTGAGATTTGTCTTTTTCTCATTTGTATATAGTGCCACAATTAATGTTGTATTAAATCTAACTGTAAAAAAGATGAAATACCTCAAAAGTTCAAATATATATATAGGCAAATGTGAACATAACACATTTTAACTTAAATCATTTTTACTTTTCTTCTAGCTTTTGAGAGAAGCCAAAAAAAAAAAAGGAAGAAGAAAGAAAGCACTGAAGATTTAAGAGGTAAGGGAAAGCTGAGAAATGACAGATGAGACAGATGCTATAGTAAGGAGATATGAAATGGCTAAGGAGATGACAGCAGAAAGGAAAGGAATTTGAAGACCGCATGAAGCAAGAAATATGGGATTTAAAAGAAATATGAAATAATTTCCAAAGTACCATTTGACATTATGTTGGCATACCATTCCTTTTTATTGTTCTTTTCATTTGGTATGAGTATCCACTTGTGAATCTCATATTCTTGGATCCCTAGACTCTGATATAATACTCTCTTATACACAGTTTCTAGAAATCAGTAATTCTTCATAACAATACTCTTTAAGTATCTATATAATTATTTCACTCATGTTCTTATCTATTCAAAAACCCTAATACTGTCACCACAATATCCAGCACTACACCTGACATACAGTATATGTTTAATAAATATATACTGAATTCATTAATTAAAAGGAAATGGTTGGAATTGTTTTCTCTTTCTCTCATTCTCATACCTCATTTCACATTAGTGATACAGAAATAATATTAAACAGGCTCTCTTCCTCATGGAATGCTAATTTCAATATATTATAATAAAGTATAACATATAAATGTACAAGTTAAAGTAGATGTTCAAAGGAGGATTAAAACTAGGAAAGAAGGGTAGACTTTATTTAGATGTATCAGTTAAGAGAAGAAACAAAAATAAGAAATCAATTTAATAGGTTTTCTGAGGAAGAAATTTTGGCTTATTTATATAGGCAGATGTTTGTGTTATTGATTATCACAGGAGGAGGAGAATTAAGTTTTAAGAATGAATTAAGTTTCACTTCAGATATGCTAAGGGTGAGTTGCGTAGATAAATGAGAGGTAGACATTTCTACCAATGTAACCTGACTGACTTTGAGTATAAGGCCAAGTAGCCAAGTGTCCTAAGATTTTCATCTGTAAAACATAAATATAAGCTAACTGAGGAGTTGGGATGCTGGAGTGTCCCCCAAAAGCCTCATGTTCCTATGGATACTGTGAAGGGTTGGGAGATGGGGACTGACTGGAAGGGGTGGGTGCTGGTCCAGCCCTTCCTCCAGTTTCTCTCTGTATCACCATGTCATGAGGATCTCTGTCTCTGGAGCTTGGGCTCTGGCCCTGCTTAAACTCTAGTCCTGCCACATGCTTCCATCATTTTGCAGCCACCCACCTGTGAATGGACTGTGTCCTGAAACTATTATCTACAATAAATCTTCCCTTTCCCTGAGTTGTGGATGTTGGGTGTCAAGTCACAGTAATTAGAAAGTAACTAAGACAGATGCTTATAGAAAACTGGCATTTTTATCATTAGGGAGCAAATGAATTTCTTAAGAAAAAAAAGAAAAATTTATTTAGAAGCAAAGCTCATGAATAAGAAATGTATTTAGGTAACAAGTTCTACACACTTAACTAAAATGCAGCAATATTTAGTAGCTGATAAAATGAACACAAGAGTATTTGCACATCCTCAAAAAATTCCAGTGTTCATTTTTATTTTTATTTCTTTTTCTATTTGAGACAGGGTCTCTCTATGTAGCCCAGGCTGGTCCTGGACTCACTGTGGAGCCTAGGCTGGCCTGGGACTCATGGCAATCCTCCTGCCTCAGCCTTCCCAGTGCTGGGATTACAGGCGTGCACCACCACTCCCAGTTTATGTGGAGCTGGGGAATCGAATTCTGGTACTTAGCTCTTGCGGACAAGCACTTTAACTCCTGATCTATTCTTCCAGCCCAATGTTGATTTTAGACTCATAATATTTATGCATATATATTATGTACAATATAATAATCTCATATATGTATGCAAAAGGCAATGAGCAAATCAGAGCAATAAATATCCCTTCAATCTAAATACAAAGAAAGTTTTATTTTGTCTCCAATTGTTTCAGTCCATGACCAGCTGGCCCTGTTAAATGATCTATAGCAAGGAAGCATATCATGGCAGAAGTGCACAGTGAAGCAGTCACCTATCTCATATATACCTATATATATATACACCTATATATACATATATACCTGGTATATATGTATTAAATTATACTGTATATGGAACAACCAAGAACAAAAGAAAGGGGCAGAGTACCAACACCCTCTTCAAGGGCATTCCACCCAGTGACACGAAGAGCGCCCAAGAGGCTCTAACCTCTGAAGGCTCCATTACTTCCCACAGTAGCACCATTCTGACATTAAAGCCTTTAACATAGACTTTGGCACAACTATAGCACAAGTGGAGCTCGATCACCTTCTACCTTCATTCATGAGAATGAACTGCCCTTGGAAATTTGCTTCCAAAAATGTAGAGTGTGAAAAATGTTACAAAGAAAAATTTGGAACACTGACCTTGGCCAAGTAATCAAGGTTAGTATCACTGGTGGTAAGTCATAGTGACACAATATAACCTTGACACGATGAAATGAAAATAGCATTTGCTCTTGTGTTCTTCATCTTCAAAACACACAAGCCCAGCCCCAAAAGTGGAAGCTTCAAAGAAGTCCAAATTGAGAACCATAATACAAAATATCTGATTGGTAATATGAAAACCTACAAAAGTCATCAAAAACAAGGAAGTCTGAGAAAATGTTATAGGACAGCACAGGCTAAAGAGACATAGCAATTAAATGGAATAAAAACATAAACATAAAAAGAGCTTTAGTGAAAAAAATTACTTAAATTTGAACAAATTGTGAAGCTTAATTAATAATTATTTAATAATGCTATAATTTTCCCCTGTGACAAATTTATCATAGCAATGAAAGATGTCAGCAATAAGAAAAACTGAGTGGTGTTTATATTATTCTAGTTTCACGTCTTCTCCGGAAATCTAAAAGGACTCCAAAATCGAAAGGTCATCCTTAAAAAAATTGGAAACCCAAGTACAGAGAGCACACTTAACTCTCACTACATATAACCACATGAACAGAATATAAAAATGAACCAAACAACAAAGGAAGCATAATACTGTGTAGCAATTTTTAAAGGTAAAGAAAGCATGAAAGGTGAAAGAAGTGATTTTGGCTGGACTCACCTAACATGTTTTCCCTAAGTAAACAAGGATTGGAAAAAAATGGTAGGCTAACAAAATCCTGAATATCTTAGAGTATCAGAGTACTTGGAAATCAGTAATATCAGAGTACTTGGAAATAATTTCAGGATGAAATACGCATGTAGCGCAGAAAAAGTAAGCCAAATCATTTTTTTGAGTACAGGAATATAATACTAATAAATCTATGGAGATGAAGCAAATATCATTATGGCTAACTTTTTATTTTACTAACATGGTGAAATAAAAATATGAGGGAACTATCCCATGGGATCAAGACACACAAGAGCAGATAGCATGAATTCTCCATACACAACATCAAATAAAATTCCGTAAGTTGAAGTCAAAATATTTCAAATGCCATGAAATGTTTATCAAGCCAAATTCATCCACACTATACTAGAACAAAAAATAGTTTTTGACAGAACTGTTTGCTTTAAACATAAGCAAGATGAAAAGACATGATATGGCAACTAACTACAAACATGCCGCAATTACAACACAAAGCACATCATACAAAATAGAAATTATAGCAAAATGAATGTAACTGTAGGAATATGTTTAGTGAAATGAACTAACTGAAATATAAATATTGCATATTATTATTCATAAGTTGAAGCTAGAAAAGCTGATCTCAACAAGGAGAGGACAACAGTAATTATTTCAGACTAGGAGTAGTGTGAATAGAGGGATAGAGGGAGTTTTGGTAACAGGCACCAAAAGGCAGTATCTCATAGGGTGACTGTAGTTCACAGTAAAATACTACATATTGTGTGAGGAACTAAAGAAGAACTTAAAGGTATTAAACATAAAGAAATGGCAAAAAGATAGAAAGGTTAATAACTCTGATTTGCTCAGTATACCTGGTATATATGTATTAAATTATACTGTACACCATAAATATGTGTAATTGTTATGTATCATTTAAAAAGCAATTAAAAATAAAGTTTTTTTTTAGAATGGAAAGTATATAATCAAGGAGACCATTTTGTGCATTTGTGTTTTTCAAGGGAATTGATGCTACATAATGACTTTTTCAAAAAAGCCATTAATCTAAATATAAAAATAAATGACCTAACCACAACTTAAATGCTGTCATTTTTAAACACTTACGGCTTGTGAAGTGTATAATCAGTCATGTTTTAACTAGTACCTCACTCTAATTCTTTGATCCTACCACACTGCTGGCCAAAGCAGAAATGCCAAAAGTATACTGAATGAGTATTCTTATATATCAGATTACCATATTCTGTCTACCTGTAGAGGTAACATATTTCTAGAGGCATTTTTCTCAGAATAGCATCATTTGCACCATCTGGCAGAATGTGAGATCTTAATCCAGGCCTACTAAAATAGTTTGTCTTTTAACAAAATCCTCCAGAGGATCAGATTGCATACTAAATTTTAAGTTGTGCATGGCTACAGATGAAACTCAGTGGCAAGGTGTGAGCCTCTGCATGTATGAGGCCCTGGGTTTGACTACCTACCATGAAAAAGAAAAGAAAGGCAAAACCTGACAAATACTTGTTTCTTGTTTTTTTTTTTTTTTTAAGACTAATCAGTATTTACCTGATAGGATTAACAGGTGCTATGATTTTGGTCTGGAATGTCTCCAAAAGGGCTCTAGTATTTGGAACTGTGTGTTACTGGGAGGTAGAGCATGAAAGGGGCAGATACTTGGGATTTAACCTGGTAAGATTGTATCAATTTGTTGAGATTGGGGGTTACCCAGGGCAGAGCTTTCAAGTTTGTGTTGTTGACATTTGGGCCAGGAAATGAGGGAGTGGCACACAACCCCGGAGGGGGCGGTGGTGCCCAACTAGAAGCTTGAAGTTTTTAAAGGAAGGAAGAAATAACATCATTGCAGCTTCTTCCTGGGAAGGCCTGGCCTTGGCTTAGTCTGCAGATTTCACTTTACTTCTGTTTTACTTTGCATCTGCAATGGGGTGAGCAGCTCTCCAGTCTCTGCCATGTATCTCTATTGTTGCTGACTGCCCTACAATTGGACTGTGTGAAAATTTGAAACTGTGAGCTAAATAATTCTTTCTTAATTTGTGGATGTTGGGTATTCTGTCACAGCAATAGGAGAGAAACTGATATCAGAAAAGTGGGGTTGTTGCTGTGACTTTACCTGACCATGTGGTTTGGAAGCTTTTGAAACTGGTTTGCAGGAGGACTTTGGAAAGGTTTGAAGATACAGACTCCTTAAATTGCTCTGAGCTGAGCTTGCTGAAAGATTCTGGTCAGGGCTCAGAAGACCAGAATGCTCACAGAAATGTGGATTTTACAGGCCAGGCTCAAGAACTTTCTGAAGAGAAAGAAATTTCATTGGCAATTGGTCTAAATACCGTGCCTGTAACTCTGGCAAAAAAAGGTTTGCTGAGATTTTGCCCATGTCCACAGACTTTTCCTGAAACTGAGATTAAGGGTGATGGACTACTTAATCTGATAGAAGAAATGTTAAAGCAGTCCAATGTTCAGGCTATCACTTGGGTACTGCTTGTGGCTTTCAAAGAATACCACGCTGAAAAGCAGGAAAAGATAGTAGAGAAAAAAAAAAAGATGTTAATAGTTTGTATTTTTTCATGACAAGAAGGGGTTGCAAAGATGCAGCAGAAGAGCACAGGAATGTTAGAGATTAGAATTGAAAAGAAGTCAAGTACTTAGTAGCATGTCTATAAAAGAGTTGGCGTGAGAATTATCTCAGGCATCAGCAAGATCCTACCCTTTAGCAATTAAAGGGTGGAAAGGCAAAGAACTTCACTCTTAGAAGAGTACCTCAGCGTACTCTATAAGCCCAAAGAGAGAAATGTTTGTCAGAGTCCACTCATCTGTAGTTGAGCCATCCAGGGACTTGGGAGGGTTGTGCAGACAAAGGATAGGAGGGTCAGACTTGTGCTCCAACCAGTGGCAAACCTTAGTGATGTCCTTGTGGACCTGGTTTTACAGGCACACAGAGTGCAAGAGTTTTGGGGTTTGGTTACTGAGACTTTTATCCAAATTTTAGAGGAAGGTCTTAGAGGCTAGGCAGTGTGCTCCTAGGAGGGCAGTGGATATAATTGTAAAGGAGAAGCCTAAGGAACAGTGGAGACACCAAAAATTTGGAGCAACCAGGAACATGGATTATCCCCTAAGGAAAGTCACAGATTGTGAATGGAGCCAGCCCAAGAGCGACAAGATGGAATCTGCAGCCAGAGGCAACACTGTAGTGATAGGGCCATCCAGGTCCTTTGGAGTTCATATCTTGCCAGAGTCCATCCCAAATTCTGGACATAGAACTGTAGAATTTAATCTAATCTTTGCCCTACTGGATTTAAAACTTGTTTTGGTTCAGTTGTTTTACTCTTTTTAAGAATGGGCATGTTTATCCTGTGCCACTGTATGTTGGAGATACTTATTTTTTTGTTTTTCATAGGAGATCACAGCTAACAACTTGCCTTACCTCTCAGAAGAGACTTTGGACTTGGACTTTTTTGCAGCATTGGAACTATTAAGATTTTTGCCACTCTTAGGGAAGAACTAAGTGGTTTTTGTATAAGAAGGTACACATGAGTTTTACATGAGGGACTTTGGGCAAATTTGGAACTCTGTATTGGGAAATTGGGTACCTGGACATATTTGGGGTTTGAACTGGAAAGATTGTATCAACTTGTTGAGACTGGGGGTTGCCCAGGGCAGAGCTTTCAGGCCTGTGTTGTTGACATTTGGGCCAGCAAATGAAGGAAGGGCACCCATCCTGGTACCCAACTATAAGCTTGAGGTTATTAAAGGAAGGAAGAAATAACATTGTTACAGCTTCTTTCTGGGAAGGCTCTGGGCTTGTCTGAGTCTGCAGACTTCACTTTGCTTCCGTTTTACTTGGTTTCTGTCTCCATTGCAGTGAGCAGCTCTCCAGCCTTTACAATGTACCTTAACTGTTGCAGACTGCCCAAAGATTGGACTGTGTAAAACCTTCTGAAACTGTGAGCTGAATAAATCTTTCCTCACTTAACTTGTGGTTGCTAGGTATTTTTGTCACAGCAATGAGAAAGTAACTAAGACACCAGGCTATAATAATGTACATGCTCTTAGGCCCTATCCTATTTTAAAAGTTTAAGAGCCACAACTAAAAGAACTACAAGTAAAATATAGCAAAGAACAGGAACAGGAATAATAAGCACAGAGCAGCCAAGAACCCAAATACCTGGAATAAATCGGGAAAGTGATAATAAAGAGAGGAGGCGATGCCCCTGGAAAGAGGAGGAGTCAAATAGGAAGGGGTAGGGAAAAACACTGATAACAGGGCCATAAAGCAATCAGGTAACTATATCTACAGTGATGGTCTATTCTGTACTGTTTTTTCTTTCCCTTTCTAATTTAACTGACTGTTACCCTGGTCAGGCAAATTAGTAGCACAGCAAAGGTTTTAGACAAAGGTTTGGGCATATGCAAGTTCCTAACAACAATAATAATCAATAGCATTCTTGAATATGCAATATCTTAGTTACTTATGTTCTTGCTGTGACAGAACGCCCAACATCTACAAATTAAGGTAGGAAAGATTTAGTTAGTTCACTGTTTTAGGTTTCATATGGCCAATTCATGGGGCAGCCAGCATGGTGAAGACATATACGGAAGCTGGAGAGCTGCTCACAACACAGCAGAGAGAAGTAGTCAGGCAGGAGCAAAGTAATGTCTACAGACTCGGGCAAGGCCAGAGCCTTTGCAGAAGGAAGCTATACCAATGTTTCTTCTCCCTTCCATTGCTTAGTTCAAGCCTCAGTTGTGCCCCCTACACCCAGGCTGGATGCCCGTCCCTCACTTCCTGGCCCACAAGTCAATAACAAACACCTGAAATCTTTGCCTGGCCACCCCCCAGTCGCCATAAATTGACACAATCTTTCCAATTCAAGGCCCAATCATCAGCCTCTTCCAGGTAGGCCCTACCTCCCAACAGCACTGGATTCCACAGTTACCCCACTATATCCAAACATGTGAAGCTTTGGGGGGGATACTCCAGATCTAAATCACAGCCGGCAACCACTACATAATATACACGTTTTATCAGTGCTATTAATATCACATATAATTTCAAGTATCTACATACAATTTTATAGACATTTCCATCTGCTTGGCTCTGGCTATTGCTTCATCTCTCTGCTCAATGGCGAGGTGCAGTCTAGACATAACAGCTTCATCACGTTGCTTCTGTGCAAAATACACTTCTTCAACCAGAGCTACCAAAATAGATAAAACATAATCAGAAAAATAAAGTTATCAATACATTTACCAAAAGTTAAAGTAATTCTGCTGTTTTAAGGAATATTTATTCAATTACATTAGTATCTTTTAATCATATGTGAAAACATTTTTAGCATCAATAGCTATTGCAAAATTGATATCCTTTCATATTGAACAAAAGTGCAAAAGTAAAA
Organism: Ctenodactylus gundi; assembly: GCA_004027205.1. Classification (NCBI taxonomy): domain Eukaryota; kingdom Metazoa; phylum Chordata; class Mammalia; order Rodentia; family Ctenodactylidae; genus Ctenodactylus; species Ctenodactylus gundi. The sequence continues at coordinate 742,261 of PVKB01000214.1, read as the reverse complement.
AAAAGAACAAATGTTGTGAATTGGTGAATTAAAGGAAAACTCATATCTTACAAATATACATAAATATTTCTTCAACAACATAAAGAATGATTTAAAAATTAAAAGTTGACTATGTACTTCCTCAGTAATCTAGAAAATCAACTCTGTGGTATATGTGCCACAGAAATTCTTACACATGTACAAAAAATAATAAAAATACTGTCACACTTGTTATACTAACACAAACTTAATTGTTATACATTCAGAATGGAATGCTAGTTAGAATTAATTAACAATGGCCAAAAACCCAAGCTTCAAAAATGAAATACTGCCCAAAAGAACAAGTTGCTAAATAAAACAAGCATACCTCCTATTTATATACAAGGGCACGCAAGTAGTTAAAATACAAAATAGGCATGAGAGTGATAAATACCAAATGTACAGGAGTTACCTCAGTGAGCTCATGAAAGGGGAGGAGAAGAAACAGATCAGGAAGACCAGAAAGGGGCAGGGCTGTGCTGGTTCATCACTGCACATCTGCAAAGAGCGAGGGGCACCATGCCTCAGGTTATAATACAAGTGACATCACTTAGAATTGTATACCACAAGGGAGGTTTGATGTTATATGAAATTGCTATTTCTTAGGCATAATTTCCATTGCTGGTATACCTGAGATCTTAATTTTTATAATGCTACTACAATGTTAGACTGTGGGCTGAAATACCTGGATCACTCAATCAGTTTGCCTCAGGCATGCATCAAGTTCTAATTAGCACACCAAAGGCCTAGAGAAAGTAACAGGCAAGAAACTCCTCTGAAATTCTAGACAGGCACTGGAAGAGCAAGGAAAAGGCAAAGTTGAACTGACATTAGAACCACAGCTAAAAGAAGGTGAGTGGTCAAAACTGTGTGCAAAACATCAACAGAAAATATATAAGATTACACAGAGGTTTTCACAGTCAAAATGTACAGAATAGAATTTAAAACTTAAAATACAAAAAACTCAAAATTAGATCTAATCCACTTGAATAAGAAAATTGCTAGGAAAGCAAAGGAATTAGAATTATCTCAAAAAGAATTAAACGCAGCTATTACAGAAATGCAGTAAAGAAGAAGAGCACTCTTAAGTACCCTAGAAACAAAAGTTAAAAGTAAACACAAATCAATACAAGTTAGAAAGTATCAAATGGAAAATTTAGAACTAAAAACCCACAAAAAATTTTAAAAACTACTAGATGACCTAGAGAGCAAAACGGAAACAGATTGTCAATGAACTTGAAAATAAATCAAGAGAAACTATTTGATCTGAATCAGAGAAAGAAAAAAGAAATGAGAAAAAGACAAGCAGTGTCTCAGATCTGTAAGACAGCAAAGCATATAGAGTCTTTGAAGAAAAGGAGTGTAGTGGTGAAATTTTTAAAAATCAAAGAAATAAAACCTGAAGAATCTCCAAGTTTACAAAAGACATAAATTTATAGATGAAAGTAGCTAACTGAATCCCAAACAGGATATCCCCTTCAAAATCCAGTCATAATCCGGAAAGCAGCTGGAGTGTGTGATGGGAGCAGGGGTTGTTGGAAACATCATTTATAGCACAATTCAAGTAACTACACATTTCCTACAGAAATCATGGAGGCCCAAGGGAAATGGCAACGCATTGAAGCATTTTTAAGGTATGTAAAGAACTATAAACCCAAGATTCTACATCTCATAAAAACATACTGCAGTAATAAAAATTTTTAAAAAGTCATTCTCATTTGAACAGCGGGAGAATCAATCCATAGCCAGCAGATCTATCACAGGAATTAGTAAAGCCAGACCTCGTGCACGGTGCAGGCCTAATGTAATTCCAGCACTCTGGGAGGCTGAGGCAGTAGTATCACAAATTCAAACCCAGCCTGGGCTGTTAACTTAGCAACTCAGTGAATCCCTGTCTCAAAAAAAAAAAAAAAAAAAATGAAAATGAAAATTGGTTGGGTAGGTGTAGCTAAGTGTGAAGACCCTGGGCTTGGTACCCAGTGCCATTAAAAAAATAAATATAAAAAAAATAAAGAACTGGTCAAAAATATTCTTTAGACAAAAGGGAAATGATAAAATGGCCTTTAGAGAAAAGACAAGGAAGTTCTAAACATTAGAAATGAAGGAAAAACAAAAAAATAAATAGGCAAATGTTGGGATGAATATACAAATTAGTCTCAAATTCAATAAAATGAAACAAAAAATTAAGAGCTTTCAGAGTCTGCAAGGATAATTAATATACCAGAGACAACAGCATAAAAGGACAGAGTTGTCCAATTTGTTGTAGTTTCCTACACATCAACTGAATGATAAAATACTAAGTATAAATAAATTTATTTATAAATATGGAAGGCATGACTAATACAAATGGACATTTTGTAATCCCTAGAACAACCATTTAAAAATTATATAAATAGGTAGATAGAAGTATTAATCAAAATCAAATGGAAAAACTAAACATGGAATACTAAAGAAAGTTCAAATAATTCAAAACAGAAAAACAGAGGAATTAAGAAACAGGAAACAAAAAGGTAAGATAAATAATGAAATGCTAGCCCTGAACCTAAATATGTCAGATGAACACACTTCACCAATGACAGAACAAATACTCTTTTAAAACCACACGTAACATGTCAATTATCGAAGCTTATTGAAGTTTCTAGATTTTTAAAAATGTCTTTCTGTCTGAGATCCTATAGTTTTCCTCTTCTTGGTTTATAAAACTGGTAAAAAAATCATCACAATCAAGGAACAGTACAAGTTCATACTAATATTAGAATTTAAATGATAAAAACAAATGAAACATTGTGCTTAGAATAACTGGATAAAAGCATACATAAAATCAAACACTTTTAGTCAAGTTTAAGTAAATTTAGTTAGGAAATTGTGACGAATATAATTTTTCCAAAAAACCGCAAACATTTTGCAGCGCAATGTTCAAGTTTGATCTCTCTTCCTTCCCCAAGGTGACAATACTGCCATGTTACTGTGTATGGTTGTATTATCCTGCTACGATATTTCAATTCATCATTGCTATTTTGAAAGAAACTCCTATTCAAAATTTAGTATACAAAAATGAATTTTACTTTTACTTTCTAATTCTACACAATCTTCTTTCAGGAAGAACACTCAGAAAAATGCTATACAGAAAGCACCAATACAGGGTAGTTTGTACTGTGTTCACAACAGATGATTTATAGAAGATTACTAGGTTTGATTCATATCAAAGATACGAAAGTTATCTGTATGCTTACTGGTCAAAAAGTGCTTTATAGGAAGACTCCAATGATTCAAATAGTCTTAAATGATCAAGAGGAAACTATTTTTTTCTATAATACTGTTTAAAATACAAACACTGTTTATATGTATTTCCAGGAAATTATTATTTAAGATTAAATTTTGAAAGTTTAGAAAACACATACACATCACATACAAAATATATGATTTATAAAAAAACAAAGCTATTTTTTTCAAAACTAAAATATTACTGAGTGATATTTTTGACATCTATCAGCATGTGTAATTTTTTGGTTATGAAAAAATCTTATTCTTTCTAGAATCCAGTACTTTAAAAGGATCAATACACAACCATCAAACATTTTTAGTAAAGAAAACTTAATTGTAAACACTAAGCTTTTCCAAGGTAGATGACTATTACAAAGTTCACTAGAAAATCAATATAGCATTTTAGTTGGAATTTGCTCATTAAACACCCACAGCTCTAATGCAAATTATGAAGGAATGAATAAAGCAAATACGCATGCCTCTTTCTTTTTATTAAATGTAAAATCTACTGTTAATTGCATCTCGTATGTCATACAAACTTTTCTCCTTAACTATTAAATAGAAGCTTTAACAAAAGTCATTAGAGATTCTCTTTCTTTGACTTGAATAAATTTCAATATTTGTTCAGTAAAGGTTCACAGCAGTTAAATTACATTAACAAATATTATTAGCTACTATGTAAGCCAACCAAGTAAAATACTTATATTGTAGGTAAGACAAATCATTGGGTGTTTACAATAATATTTGGATATCTCCATTTTTAAACATGGTTATCAAATATCCTATAATTCTTAGTCAAATGAGAAAGATTCAAAGAGGATCACCCTCACCCCCCTACCACCAAATACTCAAATTTGTTTAGTAAGCTAATTGTTTTCTAATATGGGCAAGAGTAAATATGAAGAAGCTGAACCATACTAAGTATGAGTTTACTGAGTCAAGGCAGAGTACATATTTTCTTAGTAGAACCCAAGTCTATTGACAAACCCACAGTCTACACTTTTCAAACTACTTTTAAATACAGCAGGAGTGAGACACAGTATTGGAAAACATTCCAGGTTAAACACTGCACCATGATCCTCTAAATAACATAATTTGAAGAATAGACAGTTCTTAGGAGAGAGAATCCATTTGTTAACATCCTCGTGGCAATAATGTAAATATAAAATTAAAGAAGAGATAATATTTAAAATATCAAATAATCACAGAATATAATTTATGTTAAAATTCCTGAGCAACATATATAATACAGAACACGAGTTTTGTGAAAAAAAAAAAAAACCCTTTACTGTGAAGGAATCACAGATTCTATGACTACCTACAATTTCAGATTACATGGGGAATATTTATCTTGGGGGGAAATTTATCATGTTAAATAGATTCCTAGAAAGTAAGATGATAGTAAGATTATGGTAAAAATATCACATATATATTCCAGAACCACAAACTCTGCACTATATCTTTCAATATCATTAAAATTATGACCTACATTCCCTTTTGTAAAATATAATTTATATTTCTTTGTATAAATCTTTGGAAATTTAAAAATAGATGGCAATATCCCATACAAGGAGAATGTTAACTGAAAGACTTTGCATAGTATGATTCTTCTGTTTTTGTCATAATAATGCTGAGTTCAAGTTACTACTCTAAGTTTCTTTTATAGAACAGATTATGTTTTTCTAAAACTGAATTGATTTTGTAAATAACACTGCTAAATAAAAAAGAAATACAGAAATACAAAAATTTGAAGGAGACAGAAATATTTTACCGCTTTAAGTTTCTGTGTGTAACAAAATAGCAGAATGTATTTCTGTATTTATTAAAGTCTTCAAAAATATAAAATAGTGCATGTAATTTTACCATTTATTTAACTAATATGCTTCCCAAGCTACTCAGTTTTGTAAGCCCCCTTGATGTTCAAAGGAATCTATTTAGGAAAATTCCTAAAAGTATGTGTGTCACATTAAAATTATACCATTTAAAAATTTAATATACAGCTTCAGGCTTTTCTCTGTTGTTTTAAATTAACATTCAACAGTATAGAAATTGTTAAGAATTAATCAGAAAATGATATATTTTTGTAAATTTAGGTAGAAAAACTATAAAGCAAAATTCAAAGTGAAATCTCCAGTTGCATACATACATACACACACACAGACAACATAAATATATTTATTTTACAGTAACTCAAAACACAAAAAATTACATTCTAAAGTATGATATGTAACTATCATTCAAAGATTTAATATATTCATACTGAAACTAACATTTTAATGTGAAAGAAATAAGTTTATTCTTGAAGTATTAAAATAAGTTTCAATAATCTTATATTTTGTAAAATACAAATTTTACAGATATTTTGCACATTTACTACAAAGGCTATCTACATTTTAATAGTAACGTGAAATTTCTGCTCCCTGTCACTGCTGTGTAACCTTCTTCCTTTTCAGAATGATTAATCAAGCATGTGAAAAAATCTTCACGAAGTTTTCTCTGTCATTTTTATAAGTATACAAATCACATGTTTTCATGTGCTTTATACCATACTTAATTCTACTTATGCCATATAAAGTATTTTCAATTGTTGTTTGTTGTTGCATAATGGATTATTTGTCCAATCAACCTTTATTTATTTATTTTGCAGATAAAAGAACAAACATTTTTGGGGAGAAAAAATAAATTGACAATACTCTGCTCTTAAGGATCATTTAGCCTTGTCAAAATTCATCCTAATCCACAGCACTTATTAGCCAAAGTTAGTAATATAATCAACATCTTATCAATATTTCAGCCTGCTGTATTACACAGAGATAGGTCTTTGTGTTCTTCTGAAATTCTAGTCATATGTTAGAAGCACCTTATTCTTACAAATTTAAAAATAAGTTAAATATATATATATTTAGTGCTCCGTTGTAATTTGATGATGTTAAGGCATTCAGATATCACAGACATAAGCTATCACTCTTTATCGAGCTCATTGTTACATACACAGAAAAATAAAATTCTAACGTGTATTATTTCTTAAGAGCAAATATGCTATTTTCTTTGCTGTATATAAAAAGAATAAATTCATTCTCTTAATTATTATGGACGTAAATGTCATATGAAGTATGTATGGAGTATAGCAACTATCTTTTTACAAAAATGTAAACATTTTCTGTTATACAACAATTTTTATTCTTCCATCTTAACTACTTGGACTGTGTTGAGATGTTTGCTGTAACAATAGACTATATATCTAAATTTTAAACATAATCTACATATCCACCTGAATAGAGAAACTTAAATTGCTAGTTTCAGGATTACATGTTCCGATCCTTTGGACAATCACAATCAACTCTGTTCTATTATCATTCCCTATAATAATGTGGGATTGAAAATATTTTTCCTTTTTTAGAAGTATCACTCTAAATTCAAGGGCATAGAAAGAAATCTATGTTTAAAGAGAAAAAGTAGTTTATATGCTTGTACTGTCAGTATGAGTAAACTAAGTTCATTATGCAACCACTGAAATGTATGCTAAAATACAGTGTGAGAGATAAGCAGAAAGACAGACAGACTTATAAATACAGGACTTAGCAACTAAGGAGTTCTTTTGGCTAAAACCCAATATTGGCTTTATTTCAGTTTAATTGGAAGAGGATCTCAAATTCATCTTCTCCATGAGATATCAGGAACCAGGATTTCTCTTTGTACCAAAGGTTAATAAGAAATGTGTCTGCAAAAGTCAAACAGCATTAAATACCAAAAACTGATTATTATTCTACAGGAGTTGTTCTGTCATTCATAATCTCTCCATGCTCCAACCTTCCACAGCTAATCTTTAATGGATGACATGCAAGAAGGAAAAATAACTAACATATAAAGCAAAGGCTTTAACGTGAGCTTTTAAGAAATAAAAAAATGAGGTTTTTAAAGAAATATAAATATTTCAAATATCACCAAAAACTGACAAGAGAACTACTTAAATAAATACTCTTCTATAAATTTAAACATCTGTTTATTGCAAATGGAACAGAATGATAAAAATTAAAGAGACAATAAGCACTAGACAAAGCCTTGAGTCTAGTTAGGAAAAAGAAAAGGTTTAATCGAACAGGTTATTTGTTAAAGGTCATAAACACAATACTGACAAAAGAACCAATTAAATATTGTGAATCAAGCCATTCAATATCATTCAATATTATCTTATTATTAAACTCAATTTAATTAAAACAAACTTTAAAATGTTCATAGTTTAATTACTTGTTTTACGTAAGAAGAGGTATTTACCTAAATGTAAACATTCACTGTTTTGGCTGCGTCTTAAAAACATTCACTGTTTTTGAAGGTCATCAATTCTAACATTTTCCACACTATATTATCCATGTGAATAATTTACTGAATCACAGAACACAGTAAAAAGTCCTCAACCGCTTCAATGAGATACAATTTTCCCAATGTCAACAAATAGGGAGGAATGGATTTGTCATTTCAGCTCTTCCTACAAATAAAACACACCTATGTATCATACCTTTGCCCTTTATTATATTTTTTGCAAAAATTAAAAAAATCTTTATATATTCAAAGTTTCTAAGTAAGATCAAATCTGAAAAATAGAGAAAACAATAATCTTAAATAAAATAATAAAATGCCTTACAAAATTTTAAAAATTCAATTCTTTGTGAGGCAGAACCATACCTAAATAACTATGGTTCAATTATATACTTGAACAATTAGTATGGAAGTTATTTATGTACCTGAAACCTATTAGAAGCACACTGAATGTGTGCCACTAAATGAAGATGTCTTGAGAAAACAAGACAGCAGCAAATCATCATCATCACCATCATTACAGCTATTTGCTGAGTGACTTCTATGAGCTAAGCACTTGGAAAACATCTCAAATGTCACAGCCACCTGTAGTGGGTTTTAAACAAGGCTTAATGAGGTTGTCATTACACATGATAAATAGTAGAACAAAGGTCTAAATCCAAAGTCTGAGCACTTAACCAATAGCTACACCTGTACGGTACATTATGACTAAGAATCCTGAAGTAGCTCAGTGATTAGAGAGCTTATCTAGGAAGCAGGAGGTCTAAGATTTGATCTCCCAGCACCACCACCCAGTGGCTGGGCATGGTGACACAAAAATTGCAATCCCAGCACTTTGAAGGCTGAAGCAGCAGGACTGTCTAGTGTTCCAGGCCAGCTTGGACTACAGAGTGAGTTTAGGACTAGCCTGCACTGCAGAGCAAGAACTTGACCCTGTCTACAAAAAAGAATCTAAGTGAAAACAAAACAAAACAAAACAAAACTGAAACCCTATATATATAAAATAAAAATTTGCTGATGCATATGCCGTTTTTAATATGGTATTTAGTGCAAAACATGTTCTCAATAATTATTTATAGTTTGATTGGTTAAGAAATTAGCACTGCTCCCATGAAAGAATTAAATGCCTGATACGCAGTGTCAGGTGATGATGATTTCAACAATGATTGGAATGTATGGCAAAGAGGAAAAGGAAATGGCCAAAGCTCTGAGCTTTTACCATCACAGAAATTACACCTGAGTTTCAAAAGAGTCTAAATCACAAAGAAAAACTGTTCACATTCCACAAAAGCTGATAGGGAAAGGAGAAACAGAATCAGTCTTGCTAAGAATAGTTTGCCATAGGTATACAGGCCCAGATCTTTTATATTCCATTTGTTTTGTTTTAGTAAAACTACTCCTGTTGTAAAATATTTGTCTGTGTTACATATAGTATGCATGTACCTATCAACAGCAATTTATCATAATCCAATTCTTTATTTCTAAATTTTTTCAAATGTTTAAATTATTTCCCATTTAAAAATTAACAATAAATCATTCATTTTAATTAAAAGCTAAGTAGAACATATCTTTTCATGATTTCTGCTACAATGACATAAAAATCAGTAATTCATGAAAATAAAATAAAATATTGCATAAGATTAAAGCTACAGCCTACCAGGCAGGAGTTATGTAGATACCAAGTTCTATTAAATATTATCTCTAGTCCTTAAACTAATCTGGAGTTAAATCTGACGTGAAAAAGTAAGGCTGGAGAAGCTAAGAAACTTGCCAAAAGGTATAGACTCAATACTCTGTTAAAGGTGTGATTTGAACTTGGGTCAACATGACTCCAGTGTTTTCTTTTTTTCCCAGTTGCTTCAAACTTCCCAGAGAACTTGACATATTTTGTCCTCTTGTGGTTTTAACTGTACCATTTTCTTATAAATTATACAGTAAGTAGGGAATATAAGACAAATTAGTCTGTACCTAAATTAAATACTACACATAAGGAAATAAAAATAAATATAGGGAAAAATTTGAAAACTTCTAGTTTAAACAGCATGGCTAAAATGGCAAGAGTGGCTCAAAGCCATCATATGGTTTTCATAAAACCTTGGTCTATGTGGTCTTATGTCTCAAACATGTCAAAGGAATTACTTTAAGACTAGAGTCCAAGTCATTTTTTTAAAAAATCATAGCTTTAGTGTTTACTTTTGTTTTAAAGGTAAACTAAGCCTTGTCCATATTCATTACCAGAAACTTGAAAAGGGCAGAAACTATTAATCCCATTTAAAGACCACCAAAATTTACCTTTTACTTTATATATATGTATGGAAATTCTTTAATAGAACTACATCATAAATACAAATTTATACCTGCTTCTTTCATTTAACACTGAGTTTGAAGTTTTCTTCACATTATCACAAGTTCTTCAGTAAGTTTTTCATTGTTGGATAATGGCTTACAGTATAAATGTGTCACAATTTATTTAACAATTCTCTTCTTGTTAGATTGTTTATCTTGTTATGACCAACACTTCATGAATATCTTTATACATAAATATATAATATGTAAAAGCAGATGTTTCCTTAGAGTATCCGATATTCTAATTCATATTATTAAAAAATCTATAGACATACTTTTTGTATCTTATTTGCTATTTTCAAAGTTTAGTTCAGATATTACAGGTATTTCTTTTTTGTGGAACAGTCTGATATTCTTAAACATTCCATTTTATTACACTATATTACTTGGATATATGCACTCATAAATAATACACAAAATACATTTTCTGACTATAAAAAGTTATATAAACAAATATTCATGCTCATAAAAATTATTTATCTAATGCTATAAGAAATCAAGAATATATGACCTATAATTATGTTGCTATTCTGTTCTTAAGATTCTGACATGGTTGCTTTATTTGTTACAGTTACGTTGCGATATTTTGCTTTTTGACTTTACCTGGTGATAATCAAGTAGAAGCGAATTTTAAAGACTGTGACTATAATTGAGTAATGATAAATTATGAAAAAATTTCAGAAACAAACATCTGTGTGAAAGTTTTGAGTTTTAAACCAGTAGATTCTTAAGCAATTCATTATTTTAACTTTTTTGAAAAAATTTACCTTGAACTTGCAATCTTCTTGCTCTAGCCTCTCAAGTAGCTATAACTGTAGTTATATAGCAATATAACAATAGTTGTACATGATAAAAGTAATAATTTCTCCAATGTTTGAAGTAAAATATTTTAAAGGCTTTTTAAAATGAAGTAAAACATTAAAATGTAAAGACAGGGGAAATTCACGTGGGACCCCCTCTGCCATAGTGGTAGCTTTTATTTCTCTATCCTTTTGTTTCTAAATAAAGATCTATTATTCTACAAAAGTAACATAATACAATAAAATGAAATGTAAAGATATATTTTGACTTTGTCCCCATTTTATTGATACGTATAAGGGGAAAATTCAAAGTTTACGTTGATTTTGAGCATTTTGAGCACATACATGTCATGGCAAAGTTACAAGACCTTCCCCATCTCTCCTTTTGCCTCACCCCCATTCCCATTATTTTCCACATTAAGTTCCATGAGATAGTTGTGATCTGGGTTTCTCATATCAGAGAGACCATTCGATATTTCATCTTCTGCTTCTGACTCACTTCACTAAGCATGATGGTCTCAATTAAGAATTGATAGTTTAAAAACTCTTTGTAAGATTTTTTATTTCATACCATTTTTGTGATTAAGTGGACATTACATCTTTGCTTTATTTCAGAGAAAATATAAAGTACTATCATTTTCATCATTGAGGGAGTAATACAACGTATTAAATGTCTTTTAAACAGCTAACATCTACCAAGATCTTTTGTTATTAATGAGCCATACATGATAAGTAAGAATAAAAAAGTAATCAAAACTTTTACATTTTATGCATACCTGATTTAAATTTGTTAACTGAGGGTAATTCTTAAATACATATCAATAAGTAAATTTTTAAAACATATGCTGAGTTGTTCAAAAATTAAACCATAAATATGTTTGCATATTAATAAGCCCCTTCCACAGAGATAAAGAAGCTACTCAGATATATTAAATTGTAATTCTCAATGGTGATGGTCCAAAATTTGCTCCTATTAAAACAGAAATAAAAATTTTCTGGCAACTTTTCATTTACAAAAAAACAACCATCTGATATTCAACTGGAATATTTATTTCTGATCACCTTGGCTACATTTTCATAGTGTACTTTAGTTGCATTCACTCCAGTAAAATTTTGAGGACAGGCTACATTAACTAATTGTACATGCAACCTAAAAATGCCCCAATTATTTCATATATATATATATATATATATATATATATATATATACATATACATATATATATTAAGGTTAAGTGGCTTGCAAAGCATAATTATAATCTTAGATTATCAGGAAATAAATCATTTAAGATCATTCAATTGATGCAAAAATGTTAAATAAGTTATCTCTTATATGCCTCGCAATGCCAACATTTATGATTATATGAACTTTCTTTCCTTAACACACAAGAATAGCTGGAGGGAAAAAACTTACACAGATGGATATCAGAGACTTCAGAAAAACCTCACCATATCTGTAACATCACGGAAGTGTTAAAAAATTTTTCTTCTTGCAAATAAGTGTGAATACAGACAGACTCCAAACATACCAAGAGCACTCATTTATAACATTACACTGTGGAAAATTTTGACTTTAATCTTAAAAAAAATCTTTATCATCATCATCATCCTCACGTCAATTAATTAATTAATTGCACAGAAACAGATTTTTGAATCAAATTTAGCTTTCCATTGGCAGCGAGTATACGACATTTTTCATACAAAGGAGAAGTATTTCCTCTCAACATGCTAAAACAATAAGTGGTATTTGAACTGCTGGTTGAAAGGTAGAGGCACTGGTAATCATTATTTCCCCTTGTTTGTTCAGGCCCTTCCAACAAAACAAACAACCTTTTTGTGATTGGATTGACATGGTGTTAACAATGCATTTAATGTCCAAATCAGTATGAATACAGGTAAATCTCTCACTAATACCAGTACCAGGATGTTAAAGCCACCTATTTTCTAAGCAGCCAAAAAAAAAAAAAAAAGGTAGAAAGAAAGGAAAGAAAAAAAAAGATAGAGTTCCCCTCCTTTGGCAAATAAGGCAGTAAGCTAGTATTTACCAAGACCAAGATATATCATACAATAACCTGTGTGTGATTCTTCAGGCCATATGCTAATGCTACGTACGATACCTGCTGTCTTTTCAGCAACTGTAGCTTCTGCTGCTTTCTCTTGCAGTTCCAGCTCAAGCTTTAATTTTCTCTGTTCTTTATCTGCATTAGTCAGTTTTTCTTGAAGCTAAAACACATTGAAAAACGTGTAGATTCTTATCTGAGAAATGTCTTCAACAAATAAAGTTAACTAGAAAGTAAAATTAATTTTTCCTAAACTCATAATATTACATTTAACTGCCTAAATATATTAACTCCAAGAGAAAAAATTAAAGTTGTAAATATTTTATAAGGTAATGATTGCTTCTGATGATGTGAAAACTGTGAAAACAAAAACTAGAGGAAAGGAACACCATTATTCAAAATAGCACTGTAAAGCCAGTCTCCACCATTCTTTTGTCTTAAAGCAAAACATTTAGAAAGAATTCTTCTAATACAATAACTGATAGCACACTTTTACAGGCCCTCTTTAGTAATTTCAATATTTTGAAACAAAATTAATTAAGATAATGATCTTAATATCTGATATAAATCTCCCTTTGTGAATGCTCTCTCTTCATATTCCATTTAAATTGGCCCTGGCGTCTGACTTTTAATTGGCATGTAATAACTGCTAAATCAAAGTACAGAAAATGTCTCATGCTCTCAAATGGAATGCTTCGGTTTTTTTTTTTTTTCATTTCTCTAGAGGCTTTTGTCATCTATGTTGTTTTCCTCCAGACATGATCAACATTTCTAACATCATGCTTCAGTTTGATCAGGTCAAACAACAAGAATATTGAAACCAGAAATGTATGTAAAGTTTTTCTTTTAAAGAGAAGGCACAAAAAATGAACATTATTTAATAACATTATTTAGCACTCTGAGAAATGTAGCTAGGATAAGAGTCAGAAAAGAAAAATAACACATGACAAGACAACACAAGCTAAGTGGCAATATTACCAAGCTCAATACATTAACATCTAATTGTATTTATTACTGAGGTAAAATACAGGGCACAGATACTAATAAAAAAGAAGAAAAGGTAATAAAGTAACATAGGAAAATGCATAATATTTCTTATTTTTTCATAATGTCAAAGCAAAGCCTTAATACAATAAAACTGGGATGACTTTGAGGGGTAAAGTACCTGTATATGGTACTGGAAGTTTATGAAAAAGGAAATGATAGCATGGATCAATAAGGCAAGAAACCAAAATATATATGTATATTTTTTCATAGCCAATTAGCACAACAAAACTAATGACAAAAGGTAAGGCAACACCATGAAGTATACAATTAAAAAATAAATAATGATGGACAGCCAAGAAATTTGGAAGGTCAATAGTAGAAAGCACACTGTCAAACAATCACATTTTCTTCTATTATACCTTTTTATTATTTGTTCTGAGAGTATCCAATTCTTTTAAAAGAAATTCTACTGTTGTCTCTTTATTTAAGTTGGAAGTAAACTGACAAGGAATCATATATTCATAATGGAGATCTTTCTTTCTATCTTCGTTAACACTGTAATAAAGAAAATTGGTAAATAATACAAATATATTAGATCTATATATTTACACCTCACAAAGACACATTAAATCACTTCAATAATATGCAAAAGTAACAAATTTTTAATTTCCTTTTTTATCCAATGCAAAAAAGTACAATGGATAGAAAAACACAAATACATCAATCTTTTACATAAATGCCAATCACCAACTGTCATAGTTAAATTTGTGGAAAATATATTGTAAGATCTGAGTATACTGTGTCTCTGTATACTTGATGAAAGTGTTAAGGTTTTATAGGTGCTAAAAGTTATTTCAATTGGTATTTCCAGTTATCATTCTATTTACATTTCTGCTTTCTTGAAAATGGGAATAATTGTAATTTTAAAAATTGGGTTAAAAGAACATCATATTTAGTTACTGAATCCAAAACACTGTAATAAGGACTTATTCTTCAAATTTTGAAGGACAATAAAATGAAAATCTTTTGATGTTTTGTACACTATTCAGGAATACAATCAACCTTTAAGGAAGTAGTATAAATAAAAACAAAGGAAAAGAGATGCATAGTTTTTAGAAGGTATTACATTTTTAAACATAGGTAAATCTGGAAGTCACCAGCCAATATTTGGCAGTGAGGCCTGGACAGTCAACATTGTGCTACTTAGCATGTATCTCCTGTTGCATTTATACTAGAGACCATATAATCTGGCTTCAACCCAAGCTCTCTTATTTGTTTTCCCCATATGGTCACAAAAACGTTTATTTCTTCATTCCTCCTTGCCTCTGTCCCTAAAACATGTTCCAAATTCATCTCAGCAAGAATCTACCTGATAGTTCCCAAGAGGAACATACCGACATAGCATCTATTTCATCATGTGTTAATA
Source organism: Ctenodactylus gundi (assembly GCA_004027205.1). Classification (NCBI taxonomy): domain Eukaryota; kingdom Metazoa; phylum Chordata; class Mammalia; order Rodentia; family Ctenodactylidae; genus Ctenodactylus; species Ctenodactylus gundi. Next base: position 727,043 of record PVKB01000214.1, on the reverse strand, counting down.
GTCATGAATATACTGAATAATCTGCAAGCAAACAGAAATAGCAACTTAGAGAAAAACTGCTAAAGTAGTATTCTGAAAAAATGATTTTTCTGGACTGAAAATATATCTGAATTTTTAACTTCTAAATCAATATTTTCACAGCATATGACTGATTACCCAAGTACCTTACTTGATCCCACAGATAAAAGCCACAGGTATCTCAAATTCAGATCCCTTCATGTGAACGCAAAATGGATTGGTAAAAGGTGCAGAATGTGAAATAATAAGGAAGGCAAACAGTAGAGTACAAGGCGCCTCGTAAAGCTTTCAAACTCATTTAAATGAGGCACGGTCTAACCAAAACCCAGCCACACCCGAGGGCTTAATTTGTGCTAGCAGTGCTGCTAAATTTTTGGTTTTGATGAATACTACCTTATTTAAATCAATTTAACAATTACTTCAATAACCATGGTGAAATGTCACTGAAAATAATATTGAAAAAGGAATTTAAAAAGCCTTATTATCTTCCATGAAACTCACCTTGTGCTTGTCACTTAGTTATTAGGACACTTTATATCAGTATCGTGGAAATGAGGAAAAAACCACAAATGATTCCCACATTTTCACAAGTCAATAATACGTCAGTTTTAGCTCATGCTAAAACAAAACAAAACAAAAAACAAGGGAGAAGAGTAGTTTTGGCTTCCTACACTTAAGGAAGTGCACTCACTTGCACTTTTCAGATGTCTGGTTTTCTGGATGAGCACTGATGGCCTGCAAATTCCCTGACCTCTGCCCTAGCGGGATGGTGTCCTCAGAAGTGACCTCATCACTGGATTGCTGATGCATGCTTCCCTCAGATTTGATTGCCAGTTCCTTGTTCACATGTGGGCTTTGATTTCTCCCCGTAGTCTCTTGTTCAAGATGACTGTTGGCTATATCTGAATCTAAACAAACACACACATAGTAGTTGAAATATTATATGTAAATATTAAAAATCATGAATCAAATGTTTTTGAGAAAATCAATATGATCATAGCTTGAAACATACTCCTAAGAATCCTACTCTGATTACAATCAGGTAAAAAAGTAGAGTGTGCTGTTTGCCAACAATTTTTCCATTTCCATAGGGAAAAGACATTTAGGATTGTGACTCACTACCCTGACTACATGTTGGTATAAGCTGAGAAGTTTTTAAATACCCAAAGCCAAAAACACATTCTATAGTACATTAAAATTTCTGAGAGTGGTTTCTTATTTCTCTGTATCTGAATTCCTCAGATGATTCTATGATACACTTAATATCAAGTACAATTGACTTACAGGTACTATTGGCTCAATTTCTCAAAATAGAAAATAATAAGCTAATAATTATTGTGAAGAGGTTATGTACATAGAATCCTGATATTTAAGTGCCTGGGTTAGAATTCCAGTTGTGCTAAGTGCACAATGTTGTGTCAGTTATTTAACCCTTCCTTGCTTCAGTTTCCTATTGGTAAAATGCAAACATAACAGTACTTGTTTGAATTGCTGCAAGGGCTGAGCATATAAAACACCTCGCTTGGTGACTAACACATCAAAAAATGTTAGCTATTGTTTTTTAAATCATCACTATAACATTAAATTGGATGTTATATAAATTATTTCTAAGCACCATTTTATCAGACGTGTATTATATAGTAAGATGTCTACTTCATAGTTATCTGCTATCTCACAAAAGTTATTTCAATCTGTGAACAGTAAATCACAACGATTTCAAACAAGTATTTAACACTTAATGGTAAAGTTTTGGAGGAAAAATACACACATACACACAAAGCAAACACTGTTACTTTGATCAGCAGACATACTTTGTTACTTCTTGCAGAAATAATTATCTAACTTTATAAAGCATATACCTCTCATTTAGTGATGCCATCTCCAACTTGCCAAACCTAACCTCCTTGTGACACAGAAGACAGTAGTTTTAAGAAAAATGATCTGTTAGTATTATGAAAGGTTTTAAGTGCAGTTATACAAATAGAGTATTTTTCACAAAGTATTCACTCTTGATAAATTCTTTGTGATTCTCTCAGGTGTAGCTACTTGTGAATGCCAAGTGAGGATATGACTCTGATTTTATTTGTAAATGGAATTTAGATTTTTAAAAAATCATCTGTTTAGGGTAAGTTACTCTTAACTTCAGTTTGAGAGAATGAATTAGAAGAAGGTAGAATGAGGTACCATAACTCCATACTGCAAGCTAGCCATGACATTTCAACAATTTGATCTGGTTAAACTTTAACAACCTTAGGAATTAAACTCATATCTGAAGGTGGATTATTTTTCACATCTGAACATTTTTACTTGGTTTACTTTAAATATTCACTCATCCTAATTTTCTAGGATTGGCAGGTAGAATGCAATGTTCAAAATCTAAGTGAAAACTAATAAATGGACAATAAGGAAATCCTTCATAACTTTAACAAGATAGTGCTTTCCAACAACAACATGTAGCTTTATTAGTATTCTGAATGATTAAAGTACAGCTAACTAAATGTCAGAATAGGAAAAAAATACTGCCCCCAGAAACGTATTATCAGCAAAAGACTCTTAGAGCCTATTCAATGTTGTCTAGTTTATGAACACATAGACAAACTCTTCACAAGGAAATAGGATGAGGCATGAGTAGTTTCAGCTACAAAATCTACAAAAAATAGCAGATTTCCATGGTAAAACATGAACTACTTCAGGCTCTTAAGTCATGAAACTCTGAGTTGTTTGAAATCATATTTTTACCATTACTTACAATTTGTTCTAACTTTTTACTTCTGTGTTTACAGGTTTAATTCACTTACTCCCTCTTTTCAACACTTTATTCCTAACTTTCCAGTGTTTATTCCTGATGCCTACCTGTGCCATTTGTTTACTAGTTTTACAGCTCCCTTTCTCCACGTGTAACCCATCTGAACGTCACATTTTGTGATTGCTGGAACTCATATAAGTCATCAGTACTCATCCATGACTGGGCTATTCTTTCCAAATTTTTAAAGCAGACATGGACACTTTTTAGCAAGAGTATTCTGTTGATTCTTCCTGGATCTTAGAAATTATCTTTGAAGTATTATTAAAATTAATTCATCAGTTTCTGAAACATTTCTAGATTTTATTCCTAACATGTTTTAAGTGTATTAATATTTAATACTTTAATGTGTAAATATTTTAATAAATAACCATTTAACATGAGTGATCTAGCTTCAACTGAAGACATTTTTAATTTTACTCAGTAGTGAAAATTTTTAGATTCCTAATTTGAAATGTTCGACAAACATTTCCCAGTTGTACAAATTATATGAGTCTTCCATCAAAAATTTGCCTTTAAACAACATTGATATACAAAAATTTCCTGCCTGTCTGTTTTGTTTTGAGAAACTGTTTTGTTGCATGGATTTTCCACAAAACACTGTTAAATCTCTGAAAGGCTTTCAATGCTTTTCCTGTCACAGTATATTATCTTACATCACTATTCAATCATTTGTATCCAAAGTCTGACCTTCTGATTCATTTACCTATTCAACAATTTGCTGACCACTCATGAAAACCATAGACTATTACATGCTATATGATAGGATACTTGAGAAAAACAAGCATGAATAAGAAACAGGTACTTCTGCTAAAACTCTACAGGATAATGATGACGGCAAAATAATATAGCAATTTAAATATAATGTAACACAATTAAACTAAAACACAAAGTTCTTACTATGGCAGACATACTCAGGTTCAACTGAAGATTCTAGGAAGACTTTACAAAATTTCCTACAAAAAAAGACAGGTAGAAATAATCAAAGTAATAAACTGCACAAGCATTAGAGTTTGGTAGGATAAAGAAAAAACTGTTGGGGCTGGAGGAACAGCTCAGTGGATAAAGGCTTGCTTAGTGTGGCCATGGCCCGGCATGTGATTCCCCAGCACTACATAAGCATGGTGGTGCGTGCCTGTAATCTGAGAACTCATGAAGCTAAGGCAGAAAGACTGTGGTGAATTGGAGGCCAGTCGGAGCCACATAGTGATTTCAGGACCAGGCTGGACAGCAGAGCAAGACCGTAGAAAAGGAAGGAAGGAAGGAAGGAAGGAAGGAAGGAAGGAAGAAAGGAAGGAAGGAGGGAAGGAGGGAAGGAAGGAAGGAGGGAAGGAGGGAAGGAGGGAAGGAAGGAAGAAAGGAAGGAAGGAAGGAAGAGAAGAGGAGGAAGAGGAGGAAGAAGAAGAGGAAGAAGAAGCAGAAGAAGAAGAGGATGAGGAAGACGAGGAGGAAGAAGATTATCAAATTATAAGACAAGAAAGAAGAAAATGGGTACAGACGAAAAGAAAAACTTTCAGACAATACAGTGAAATACTTCTTTTACTGAAATGGCAAAATACGACAGGGAGAGCAATTTATAAAGTGAGCAACAGGTAAGGACAAGTCTAAAACGTAGTTAATGTAGAAATGGATTGATGAAACAGATGAATAATAAAGGTATTTGAAAAGGAAATCAAGAGAAGAGGATATGATAAAATAATGCTTTTGAAGAACTGAATTCATCCAGAAAAATGGCAGGAAATGGAAAAGAAAACTGGAAAACAAATGTACAAGTTCTTAATGAGATAAGAGGCATACCACAGATGCAAACATATGAGAAACATAACAAAAACTAATGGTAAATTAATAGTCTACTTTTTAACATTTTAATTTTGAAATTACTTGTATTTTTTAAAATGTTACAAACAAAAATAATAAGTCACTCAGCTTCCCCAATTTTTAACATATTACCACATTTGCCTTATAATTTGTAATTTACCTATCTATCTAAACACACACACTTTTTTGGAAATATTTGAGAATAAATTTCAGGCATGATGAACTTTGAAATTTCAGGACAATTTTTAAGATCTTGTATTATGCCAAATTTTCGTTATTTAAAAACCCAACTTAATTTCTTTTGCTCTTGGTGTCCTGTCAAGAAAGTCTCTGCCTACGCCTATGTCTTTTAGAAATTTGCCTAATTTGTCTTCTAGAAGGTTTAGTGTTTCATTTTTAATATTTAAGTCTTTGATCCATTTTGATTTGATTTTGGTGCATGGTGACAGGTGTGTGGCTAGATTCATTCTTCTGCATGTGGATGTCCAGTTTTCCCAGCACCATCTGTTGCACAGGTTGTCTTTTTTCCATTGTATGCCTTTGGCCCCTTTGTCAAACATTAAGTAATTGAGGGTGTTTGGGTTTGTCTCTGCATCTTCAATTTTGTTCCACTGGTCTGTCTGTCTGTTTTTATGCCAGTACCAAATTGTTTTTACAACTATGGCTTTATAGTATAGCCTGATGTCTGGAACTGTAATGCCTCCTGCTTTGGTCTTGTTGCTCAGGATTGCTTTGGCTATTCTTGGTCTCTTTTGGTTCCATATGAATTTAAGGATTATTGTTTCAAGTCCTTTGAAAAAACTTGTAGGTAATTTCATAGGGATTGCATTAAATCAGTTTCATTAGTATAGCCATTTTGACTATATTTATTTTGCCTATCCAAGCACAGGGGATGCTTTTCCATTTTCTAGTGTCTTCTAAAACTTCTTTCTTCAACGTAATGTAGTTTTCTTTATATAGATCCTTCACATCCTTGGTTAGGTATACTCCTAGGTAGAAATTATCCCCATTATTAACAAATGGGATCTTATCAAATTAAAAAGCTTCTGCACAGCAAAAGAAACTATCAACATTGTAAAAAGAGAGCCAACAGACTGGGAAAAATATTCACCACCAACAACTTAGATAAGAAACTCATATCTAGAATATATAGGGAGCTGAAGAAAAGTAAGCCTACCAAAATAAAGGATCCTATTGAAAAGTGGGCAAATGAAATGAAGAGGCAGTAAACACATGAAAAAGTACAAAAGGCCAATAGATACATGAAAAGATGTTCAACATCTCTAGTCATAAGAGAGATGCAAATCAAAACAACGCTAAGATACCATCTCACTCCAGAGAGAATGGACTACATTAACAAGTCAAATAGCAATCAGCGCTGGTGAGGATGTGGGTATGTGGGGAAAAAGGAACTCTCTTACACTGCTGGTGGGAGTGTAAACTCGTACAACCACTCTGGAAAGCAGTATGGAGATCTCTCAAAAGACTGGAAATAAATATCCCCTTCCATCCAGCGACACTCCTCCTGGGAATATATCCAAAGGAGGCCAAAACAACACACAACAGAGATACATGTATTCCCATGTTCATAGCAGCACAACTAACAATAGCTAAAATGTGGAAGTCACCAAAATACCCATCAACAGATCAGTGGCTACACAAACTGTGGTATTTGTACACAATGGAATACTATGCATCAATAAAGTCCAGCAGTGTGGAGGCCTTTGCGGGCAAACGGAAGAAGCTTGAGAACATCATGCTTATTGAAGTAAGTCAGAAGCAGAAGGTGAAACATTGAATGGTCTCTCTGATATGAGAGTCCCAGATCACAGCTACTATGGAACTTAAAGCAAAAACAAAGTGAAATAGCGGGGTAGGGTGGGGGAGAAGGGAGGGAATGGAAGGTGGGGGGAGGGACAGAAAGAGAGTGGGAAAGCCCTTGGTGTCCTTGGCAGGATGCATATGTGCGCAAAATGCTCAACTCCATTGTAAACCTTAAATTTTGCACGTATATGTATCAATAAAATGGGGGAAAAACAACTTAAGCAAAATTAGTGAATTAGATGGAATTTCTTTTCCAACTATGAGCAGATAGTAGTTATTAATTCTAAATTTGATCTTTATTTTTCCTAAGCTCTCCAGTACAAAAGACATTTATGAAGTGATAGAGGACAAAGCTACTCTATGCTGTAGGTGAGCTTATTTGTATTGCCTCATTAATCTTAAAAGACATGCATGTAGAGATAGAAAGACAGGCCAACAAATATCATAAAAAGCAAAGTTATGTGTCTGTTTTGCATATTAGTTGACTAAAAAGATAAACATCAAACAAAAAGATACATGCCCAGTTCTGACTCAAACTTTTATCTATAGGCAGACGAAAACTCAAAATGAAAACCATTCTATTGATCTTTCCATCTGTCTCACCGGGTTAGAAATGGAAACCCTCTAGTAATCCACTTCACTTTTTAATTAATGTCGTTGTTAGCTATTCTATCACTAACTGAAAATTACTAAAATTCACACACACTTCCATATGGAACTAGAGAATTAATCTCATAATCTATGAAGTCTGACTTTCTGTTCTCAGATTTAAACAAGAAAATCCTTTATCGACTGTTAATCCTTTTATTTGCTCTTTTGGGGTACATTAATAGTTGGGCAATAGAATTTGTCCGTATCATAGACATATTTTTCCAAAAATTTGCTATTAGTCTCTAAGGCTATCAAACATATTATGCAACTACTGAAGTGACAGCCTGCATAGCTACAACCAGGGTTTCCTCTAAAATGCTACATTGCTAAAAACAATTTATGCAGCTGAACAAAGTAGGTGGACCTACGAAAGATTTTTTGGAATTTTAAACTATTACATATGTAACTGCTAGTTCTGTCACATGCTTACACAATTTCATGCTATTCTGATGAAACACCATGACTATTTCATTTTACTTTTAGGGATTTCAATATTGGCAAGTCTCATGTGAGTGTTGTTCAATGCTCAATTTTTAGTGCACAAATTTAACAGTATTATGAAGCTATTAACTTTTCTAGAAAAGAAAGCTTTGGGATCCCCTGAGTTAATTTCTCCAGACAATTACACATAGATGCACAGTATACTTAATTACATCGACATTACCTGAGAAATAATGACTCAAGGCAAAATATTATGTTATGACCATTCTACAGAAGTGAGGAAGTGGCTAGAATCAAATAGTGATTCTTAGAGGCTGGGAAATTCTGTTCTGCCTGGCTTTGTAAATAGTTTGTGACAACTGGTATCTGTGTAAACGGATTTGATGGTCCCTTGGGAGGGTCAATACTGTTTACAGAGCTGTTTCTTCAGAGTGGTTGAGCTAGAATCGTCTCTAGGGATCTTACTGAGTTACTCAGAATAGCAATATCCCGGCTACCTGAGAGCTCAGGGACTGGAACAGGCAAGGGGACAGAAGTAGTATGGTCAAATACATTCAAATAAATGGATCATGATGAATACAGTTTGTTACTGTGCATTCTGATCAGTGCTAACACAACTGATTATCTCATTTTCAAATTTTATCTTTTGGGAGGAGGGGAAAAGGAGAAGGAATATTATTACGTACACCAAAGCATCCAATTTTATAGATCTAAAACAAGCAAACAAAAACTTATCATTGTTGCTTTTCTTTCTTGTATCATCTATTACTACATTTATTGCTCTCACACTGTAAATGCAACATAATGATAGAATTACTGTAGTAGTCCCATAAATTAAGCAAAACACACCTTTTCAGAATGGCTAAGGACTCTCTGAAATATTAGTTTCAAAAAAAGAACTACAATACTAATTAGTGGCTCCAATCACTTCTATTAATTCTTTAAGTAACTTAAATGTCGATCTGTCTACCTATCAATATGTATGTACAAAGACTGTATTTCTTTTAGTAAATATTTCCAACCATTCGTCTCTCTGTGGAGTACAGAGTTAGATTTCCACATATATAAATATTATACATGATTTTATTTCCTAAATAAAACAGAAAAGCACATGAGACATTTCTGTCCTGTCACAGTAGTCCTGCATACTCTAAGTATGCACAAGAGAAAAGTGACTGAGTAATGTAACTACCTATCACAACACTGATGTATTTACTTTCCAAGTAGGCCCACAGCCAGTGAATGAGTTCTGAAGATAAACTGCGGGTCTGAATTCCAACTCCGTGATATAGCTCTACAGCCTTTAGCAAAGTTAACTGGCATCAATTTTCTTCTTACTTAAGAACAGCAGCACATACCTCAAGAGGTTATTAGGAGGACTAAATTATAACATTTTTTAGAAAACTATCAACACTAAATAAATGTTAGCTACTATCTTTAACTTGTTTTGCTGAAGGTTTCTCTATCAGGATTGTTCCTAATATCTTCTGAGAAACACATTACTCTCTTGGAAACAATGACAAACTTTCAAATTCAATTTTATATATTTAATTATTTAAATATGTAATATTTAATATTTCTCTATAATATTAAAAATAAATGCAAGAATAAAATGTATCTTCCAGGTTATTACCCTAGCTTCCATATTAAAAATGTTCTCAATTTCGTAGGCCAGTTTATTTGATGATCTATGTCCAGCCTAAATCAGTATGCCTATTCTAATCAACCATGTTTTTATACATATATTATTTTTTCCAGGAAAAGTTAATAAAGTAGGACAAAATATCAGAAAGATTAAAATATAATGCTTTATCAAGATGATGAAAAGACATATAAATAACAATAAAATGTGAATTAATTAAATTAAATTAAAATTAATTAATTAAATTAATTAATTAAATGTTAATTAATTCAATGAGAAATAGATGTACTTATGGTTAAAGTCTACAACAAATACATGAAGTTTTAGACATTTGAATCATCTTATAAAACTAATAAATAAGAAGTGATATTACTGAGAAAGTTAGAAATACTGGTATGAGGGAAGATTTTGAAAGAGAGCTAATAAAAAACCCCTAATTTTTGTGAATTGAATCTCATTACAGGAAAATAGAAAACTTAAGTAGTACATATTATTTAAATAATATTTACTTTAACACTCATTATATTGTCACACAATATAAAATACAATCAGGACCAAAGCAAACAGACCAAGAGGCTGTTATCTTTTAACAAATCTAGTTTAGGACTCAAAGGAAATTAGGTAATTTTTCACTTTTGTCTTTAAAAAATGCCAACTTCTTACTTAGAGACTATGTACTAACTCCCTTGGGGCTTTGTGTTTTGCTTCCACCGTCAAAGCTAAAGAAAACTATAATTTTCATTTCAATTCGTATGCATGCTTAATTGTATTGGTCGGCTTTAAACAAAACCACTAATTTATTTTTAAGTTGACTTCATATACAGCAAAAAAATAGCTGGAAAAATCTTTGTTTTGTCTATTTTTCAATCTCATCATCAAGTTAAGCAACATGTGGTTGGGCACATTACAGATCAATACATAGATTTTTAAAAAAAATCTACAGCTTTTGGTCTTCTTGTCTATATTTTTCAACCTTTCTAAACATCATCACTAAACAATCATCTAAAAGATATATGAAAATCAAGCCTCAATGTGAAGATTTAATATTTAACATTCTCTAAGCAGTAATATGATGCCAGATGCTGAGAAGGGTAACAAGGGACATTAAAAAAAAAGTGGATCTGCTCTCAGGAGACATGAAAAAGATTCTAAGAGGAAGACAACATGAGTAACACTTAAAAAGAAGTAAACTAAAGGTCACTGGAAGGAAGAAGGGAGAGGAGCTCTGAGATGCACTCAGTCATATACAAACAGATTAATACTACCTATAGTCAAGCTGAGATCATTTTAAATATTCTACTAAGCACATTAAACAAGAAATAAGAAACAAGTGATATTAACATCATAAACATTATCATTTCATCATATAATATAAAAATCACTTTGAGAAAACTGACTTTCTTTTTTGTACTATATTCTCAACATGTATCATTTTGTTTTAGCCACATTATAAATGCCAGGCAGCCACATGTGCCCAGAGGCTACCAAATTATAAAGCACAGATAGAGACTCTAATGTATGTCTAACGAAGTTCATTGTACACGCATGCATACATACATAAACACACATACACCTACATATACACTAGAGGGTGGACAGTATTCACAGATGATTAATTGAAATCAATCAATATATTGAAATACCTTTTCTAAGGGTTCATAAAGACAGAAAATCATAAAATCTGTCACGATCACATAACTTATTAATGAACATTTGGGTTACACAAAAACTGCATCTTTTAAACTCCTATATGTACTATTTAGATAGCCATGTATATTTATATAAACACAAATGCCAAAAAGTGATAAGGCCATTTTATCTCATTATTATCACTGTTCAATGACTTTGGGTATGATGTTTCAAATTATCCACTGGCCACCCATGGAAATTACTTCTCAATTTCAACACTCTTTAACCACATGAGGTCAATGAACACAAAAATAGTGTAATCTTCTGAAGCTTAGGCTAATTACTTATACATATAAGGTTTTAGAGAATTTACAGCACCTTATTTAAAAAGTTAAAAATATTACTGAGGCTGAAATGATTGTGGAAGCTATCTTAAAATTTAGTTAACTAATATAAGCCGTAAACTTTATTCCTTTTCATTAACTATGATGTGAGCTATCTGGCTATGTACAATATATTTCTAACCTTTTCAGGCTTTCTTAAACTTTCTTATACTAAAAATAAAGTATAAGAAGGCAAATGAGATGAATAATTCTCAAATTTCTACAACTGCAAGGAATTTTATTAATCACAATTTTTGTCAAAGCATTAACACAAATTATCTGTGAATTCAACCATTTCATAAACCATTTATGAATGCCAAATTTTCTCATAATACATGTAAAGAGAAAAAACAGATTTTCCTTTTATGGGCCATTCATTTTGTTTAAGAACATCTTTAGATTCAGAAAAAGGAACAGAAGAATCACCAGTCAGATACTAAGCGGGAATCACTGAAACATGTTAGTTCTAATGGATGGATGATTGTGTTTGGTCTTTTGAAACTTTGAAGTATAGGTAAGTCTTGATCACACAAATTAATAAATCCTAAAGCTGGAGTTAACAATAACCATTACACCCAAATTCTGCAGCTTAGCCCAGCCAATTTTTCAAAAGGTCAGGTTGTGAACTGGAGAAGATCAGGGAGGTCCACCGCATAGCTCTGTTGCCAGGCATCTCTCGTCTGGATTGTTGCAGGCATTTATTAGTATTCGTCAGCAGACTCAACAAAGCAAACAAGAAATTCAAGCACGAATAATAAAATGAAATGCTGCTATATAACCCTTTGTCATTCAGCAAATATGGGACTTTTTAGCTACATTGTTCCTAAACCTGGGTTACTACTTTAATTTTTCTCCACAGTGCTGACTGAATGAGTATGCATGTGTGTTAAATGCAGAGCTCCCCTAACAACTGCAGGACTGCCATTTAATCTGTTGGTAGATGGACCATTTCCTGTGGGAACTCTTGCTATGATTTCCAGATCCACCAAATAAATCTCAGATTAAGATTCCAAATGAAACCTGCCTTTGGCAGATAAAAAATGTCAAGACGGATATAAACAGTAAAATTATAAATTATCTAGGTGTTGCATGACAAACCAATGCTCAATTTTTTTGTTGACATGTACCCAGATATCAAAACTATATGAGACATTCGTCAAATGTCACACTCTCACAATATTGGAGGCATCATTAAAACTGTTTGACTAAGGACCTCAAAGTGTTTAAGCAGTAGCTCAAAAGTATATTTGTGCAAAGTAGAAGAATAAATTTACATATCAGCAGCAGCTCATAAGGGATGGGTAAATATTCTGTTTATCTCTCATTGTAATTCAGGTTACTTTAAATACAAGGTTTTAGGAAATCATTATACTTTATATGGCATCATTACATAACTTTCTATGCAAATGTTATGTTTCACTCAGATTTACTATTTGTCCAAAAAAAAAAAAAAAGAAAGAAAGAAAGAAAGAAAGGGTAGAAGGAAAAGGTAGGAGTGTTATTTCATTAATCAACTATGACTGCCTTGTAAGTTACCCAACAACATCCTAAGCCTGGTTAAGAGTTGGCATTTGAAACTTTCTTAAAATGCATTAATTACAAGACACACACACACACACACACACACACACACACACAAAGCTGAGAAAAGTAAATTTGTTTTTTTGATAATGTGTTCATTTCAAATGACTTGGGGGAGGGCAAAGATGTTTATTTTTTTTTTAAGTAATAAAGTGCCAACACAGTGCATCTTACAAAGTAAATGTCCTACTAAAAACGCAGAGGAAGTCTCTGGTGTTAGTTTCCACTGTACTCTCCAGAGACTGAAGTCTGATATTTTAAAGAAAACAATTTCTGTCTTTGCTCTTATTACCTGGACTGTGTAGTTTATCCTATTCTTAAACTCGGTATTGGTCAATTACAAAATACAGGCGATTAAGTTTTCAAAAGGAAACAACTGGATTTGCTGAAATGTAATCATTTTTTTAAAAAAATCTTTCAACTCTTAAAAGCAACTGAGTAAAAGGCATAGGTGTCTTCAAATTCTGCAGCATTTTTGATAAAACATCTTCAATCATCTATTTAAAACAGGAATTCTTTGACATTATAATTTCTTTACATTTACATTTATCTGGAAAAAGAACAGCAAACACGTTCTCCTGGATATTCCAAATCTGAGATATATATAAACCTGAAACCTGAAGATGTGCACATTTGTTCGGTCTCTCTTATCATATTTCTTTCCTCTAATAGTGGCTGCTGGCTCAAGGAAACAATGTTAAGTGAACCCTAACTCACCCACTCTGTTCGGGGTTTCCATTCATCTAATTTTTAAAGAAATTTTTCAGAGTATGGAAAGATATCAAGAAAGAAATAATGTGTTATGCTTAAGTTCATCACATTAATTATATAAAATGCCCAAATCAATGAGTATTGTTAGCTGTATTAACAATCCTGTTAATTTTAGAGTACGTCAAATTATTAGGCAGAGAAGAACACTGTGCTAAATGGAAGACATAATTGTTAATATCAAAGATATTGAATATTAAAAACCTACACGTGAAATTTCTATGTGAAAACTATAGTTTTATGAATATGAACGGTCTAGTTTTCATTTTCACCCACTAGCACCCCTACTTTGCAATCTAAAAGCTTATAATGAGAAAACTGAAGTTAATCAAAACTAAGCGTGAAAGTCAAAATAAAAAAAATTTAAATTAATTTATATCATATCAATGCAATTTTAAAAAATCTGGCAAAGGATTATCAATTTCACCCAAAATCTAGAGATGAGATTTGGGGGACGGGTTCTGGAACCTGAACCAAGACCCTCATTCACACTCTTCACACTGTTTATTACTGAACTGTACTCCCAGCTACCTTTAGAATATTTTTTAACTCAATCATATTAAACTGTAACACAATCCACTTAACCAATTCAAAATTTTGAAACCTGGAGTGTTCTCTTTACCTTTTCATATCTTCCAACTCCCCAAACAAGCAACACGCAAAGAAAGATAGTATCTAAAATTCTCCCCAAAAATAACATTCTTTATGATAGAAAGCAAATAGCTAAAAGGTGCAGTATTTGATGATTTCTTCCAAAATTTTCTCTACTATACTACTACTGATGTATTTATAAATAGATAATTTTGTCATTTAAGAAACACTTATAGAGTATTTTCAGTACTGTTGAATCAAAAAAATATATCAGTTTTTCCACAGTTAATCTGGGCCAAGTTGGTGAATAGCCTTGAACTCAGTCTACACTATATACTAATGTATCCCCATCACCTAAATTAACCAAATGATACTACATGCTCAGAATTTGAAAGCAATTATACTAAGGAGACTACAAAAGTGATCATAAATAAACTAAAATTCTAACTTAGAAAATTAATGATTCAGTATTATCACATTAAGATTTGAACTATAAATGTGTTCCATTAAGTTCTGTAATCAAACATTAAGGAGGAATTTTTACTGAAGAACACAGAAAAATTTTGAAAATCTAAAATGAGACAAATTTTTGGAGAAATTCAAACAGCACTTACTACTTTTAAATATTCATTTTTTCATAGCCACAAGTAAACTTGTAAGAGCCTATATTTTTAAAGGTGAAACCAGTATTTCCTTGAAACAAAAAAAGTCACAAGTCTACAAAGAGAAAAATCATACCAATAGCCTGAAATAGGGTCGGCAGATTGTATTAAAAGAATTTACTATTTTTCATGCTCTTTCTTAGTAATAAAAATTTTTATAAAATAGCGGATAAAATATAGTAAGAATTTCACATGAAAAGTTATGCCTAGAGCTGATTTTTAAAAATTTTAAACTGAAATAAGGGATGAAAGGAAAAGAAGGAAGGAAAAAAGAAGAAAGTAAGGTAGATTTTTAAAAAAGGAAACTGATTTGGTGACCTCAGAAACCTGTCCCTCATTAAGAATCTGTGAGTTCACGGATTGTAACAAATGTCAGGCAACAGCGAAGCACTGTGATAGTGAGCAAGGCTGTGTGTGCAGGGGTAAGATGGACAAGGGAAGTTTGTGACCTCTAATTTTGCTGTTAACCTTCAGCTACTCCAAAATATAAATTTTATATTTTAATAATGGCCAGAAATAATTTAAAAAATGAATGCATAACATAAATTCACCAATGGTTGGTATGTATATCACATAAGATGACACAGGAAATAATTATCATAACATAACTTACAACAAATACTATAATCAAAAACTAAGCTGCTCTTACAAACATTTTTTGTAATCATTCCATTTTTCTACTGAGACCAAGAGTAGTAACAGCTACAAAGGTTTAAAAAATAAAGAAACCCAGAATTATATTTATTTTAATAACCTTATTTAAAACAGAAGAAACTGTTGTTTTGAAGGAGTGCAACCTGTATCGCTGTTCTAAGACTAGCTTCAGCATTTCCTTAGCAAGAGAATCTATCCTTATGGGACAGTTACCAGGATCTTACTACCTTCTCTCAAATATTCTAGATGGTCATATGTGAGAAACTCCCAGGACTCTATTAAGCTAGTACTTTGGAACTAAATAATATAGTTAGAGAGCGTGCATACTCTTTTTTTAAACCTCTCTAGTCCATATCAATGTTTTAAAATTTAAACCTTCACACTTGCCAAAAGGAAAAGGCATAAAGAGCATTGTGTGATGTCATTAGTTGGAAGGATAATATTGCAATTCCAATTTTAATAAGGATAAAATTATTTTCATCCTGTTACTATTATGTTATTAAATATATAAATTCAAGTTTACTTATTTGAAAAATAAAATACCTAATGATGTTTAGATGTGATATATGAAGAGAACAGACTTCTTATTAAATCAATAACAACTATTTCAAGTATTGTTATTAATATTTCTAATACTTTGAAACTTTAATAGATCGCCCTTTTGCAGCTGCAAAAAATAAGACAACAACCAGTATTTATTTAAATGTCATGTAAAAAACATCAGAAATCATTTTCCTTAGTATCTGTAATCTTTACCATCATCATAGTACTGAAAATAATTACTGTGGTATGTGAAATGCACATTAAATAAACTCATTTTCTGATTCAGGCATTGTAGTAGGAACTTTCCATAGAACATACCTAACCTCCACAATATTCCTAAGGAAATTATCTCCTGTTTGCCCAGAAGAAAACTAAAACTTGCAAAATTTGTACTCTATCCAGGTGAGCGGTAAGTGGAAGATTTAACAAATTGGAACTTTTGTCTATCCAGTTTCCAACTTTGTGTTGTTTCTATGACTTAACTGAAATTTAAGTACACTGACTTTCCAGGGCAATTTATCTTTTCTCCCAAATACAGGCAATAGGCTGTTTTAAAACACACAAGTTACTAATTACATTACTATTTAGGGAAAATCTACCACCACTAGGAAGATAGTTAGTAAACACAACTTCAGTTTTATAAATTAATGGGAAATGATTATCTATTCCTTTTCAATGACTTGAATTTATAGAAGGATCTAATCATAATGCCTAGAAATTAATTTTAACTTTTTGTTGCCAGACATTAAAATAATGTTCACATTAATGAACTTGTTTCTTTCTTCCTTCTTAAACATAAAATAATTTACAAACATTATGTAAGTTCCATAATCATATTTTAATTAAAATAATGTCACCTAAAGTAAATATTCTTGAACAGTGTTTTGTCTACTCTTATAAGACACTTGCAAATCATGCAATTGTTTTAGTCATAATTTCACTGTAGAAAATGGATGAATCAAAAGTAAAAAGAATTTATACCCTGCAAACAGACGAATGAGTCAGTAATAATAAAAGAGGTAGATAATGGTTCAGGTTCAGAACACCAAGCAAAACCAGAGTTCTGAATCACCAAGAAACTAACACATCACTTACAAGTTAACTTTTGCTAAACTTTACCAGTAATAAAATTATTTTGCTTTTTTTTTAGAAAATCATAGCTGCAAAGATAACTATTAGTCTAATTCTAAAATAAAGAAGATGGAGGTTGCATTTTACTTAAATTGTCCAAGAGTAAAATTTTAAATCTATTTGCCAACCTCCAATACACTGCAGCATGTAAAGATTCTATTAATATATTCAGTTTTAGAAGTGATTTTTCACCTTGCTTCATATGAGTTTAAAGAATTTTAATTTAAACCTATTTTCACTTTAAGTAAAAACTTGTTTAAAATAAAAAATCCATATCTAAATTCAAATATATAAATGAAAATAACTGTGCAAAATGCATACAAAATTACCATCAAATTAACATAATGCATCTCCAAATTGACATAGAAATATTGGAAACAGTCATTAAGCAGTTTTTGTTTAAAGCTCCTTCAGCCTCAGTGACTCTCACCATTTCTTACCTTCAATTACAAAGAAATATTTAAAAGATGATAGGCAATTTTTAGTTTTGGTAGCACAGTAACCTTTTTTTAACCTTTCTTAGGGAACACTGACCCCTAAAGGTTCTAAATTTTAAATAAGTTTCACAATTTTCTAAATTTAAATTGTACCCAGTGCTTATTTTACCCATATTATTATAAGTACCTATGTCAGACACACTGATCCATAAATTCCAAATCATCGGTGTGTGTTACAAAACCACTAGATGATATGTTTGCTAATAAAAATACCAAATTTAATATAAAAATGCACAAATTCTAAATAGTAACAGATTTCGGAGCTCCCTGCCTTCTTTTTCTTATACAGTTAAAATAACTAAGTACAGTTATGTCTTTAGTATCCTTGGAGGATTGGCACCAGGAATCCCCAGCACATATCACAATCTGCAAATGCTTAAGTCCCTCACATGAAATGGTATAGAATTTACAAATAACCTAGTCCAAATCCTCCTGAGTCTTTCAAATATCTCTAGATTACTGATAATACCTAATACTATGTAAATAGTTATTAAACTTCATTTTTTAAGGAACAATGACAAGAAAAAAGTCTGTACATGTTCAGTAGGGGCATAATTTTTCCAAATTTTTTTTGATTCACAGGTGGCTGAATTCTCAGATGCAGAACCTAAGACTGCAAGCCAACTACACGTGCTTGCTAAAAAGGGCTAAGCTACCAACCGTAGGCCAGCCATATAATCTTTTACTTAATGACATTTCATTTTATATCTCTAGCAGACAAAAGTAAACTCTAAAAAGAAGACAGTTTTCATGAAAAGGCAAAACAACCTTTTAAGAATTCAGCCTTCTAAGAGTCCAGAAGATGATACAAAGGCTCATGCGGCAAAACATATACATAACAAATTACTACAGTCAATTTTAAAATACAATCATTCAGGATTGTTTTAAAACTATTTATAGAAATGTGGATACATTTTCAGATGTCTTTGCCCTTCCCAACTACAGTCTTTCCAAGATGTCTACATTGACAAAAACAAAATACAAATGCTTACAGCCGTTATATTATCTAATTTATTTATAAACAAAAACACTCAAAAATTTTCAGTAGTGTTTCTACAATAAGGCCAGGAAAAGAGTGGCCACTTCAGTACTTCTTATAGAGAAATTTAAAGCAACGCAATAATATAGCTGTGCAATACAAATTTTACTTAGTTCAATTTTTTGAAGAAAATGTGAAAAAATTAAATAACTTTTCACTCAAGTATTCTATGAAAATTTGTATGATAGAACTTCAAAGCAATTTGTGCCTTAAGATAAATCCCACAAATCTTCCTATCAAGATGACCTCAGGAGAGTTTACTGTTGAAATATATCAGTAATCACAGTACTTGAATGATACATTTACCTGCTTGTTTCTTAAAAATAATTAACAGCATCTAACCAAAAGAAATGCCTTGTCCCTATTTCCAGTGTAAAAAGAAAGCCATAAAAATGCAAATTTCTAAAAATAATATTTTAATCACATCTGGTAACATCTGTCCCTCTTGTAAACTACCCAGGCACTTCATCTATGTTTTTAAACCTAAAACATTCCTTTAAGTATCCCACAGCTTCACCAGCTCCTTCCTTGACACCCTTCCTATTTCTTTTACAGGTGTAATAAATACTTTCTCCACATCCCCATCTCTTTGGATATACTTAAAATCATTTTCTAGCTCCCTACAAATCCGTTGGGAGCTAGTGTGAAAAATAGTTTCCACAGCAAGGGAACCTGTGCACTGGGAACATAACCAATAGTCACATCATTATTTGCTTACTCTTCCTTGTTTCATACATAAATGAATAGAATTTTTTTGAACTCTTCAAAGGACTAATGCTTGTTTACTTAATTGAATAAAGAATAAAAATAGCTACAATAAGTTGGTTTTCAACTTGACATTAACACATTTTCATCACAAAATTGAACATAAGCTACGTAAAGCAAAGTTAAGTGTCACATAGTCCAGGCACTAAACAGATTAACTTTGATTTAAAAATCTTTTAAAAATTCTTTAGTAATCTTACTTGGATATTGTGTAGTATTGGTTTGTACACAATTCAATTCTATGAATCCTAAACTCACAACGCGCAGCTCAGAATCCTAAGAAGCAGGGAAAATTACACAAAAAGCAAGAAAACTGCAGCTATGGAAATAAAAACAAATGGGGAAATCAGAAAAAGGTACTCAGAAAACATTACCTTTCCATACCCTAAAATAATATGCAACTGTGACTTATTTAATATGATTGTAGATAAGACCCCCAAATAGTCTTTAACCTTCTATTACAAGTAGTAATGTGCTTTGATAATGTAGTGGAAAAAGAGCCATGTTGGGCAAAAAGAAACCAGAAGAAGGGAGACACTGTACAGTGTTTTAGTAAGAAATCTTACTTTTGTAAATTATAAAATTCAAGGGGAACAGAAAGTATAAAAAGGTTTAACTGTTAACTATATATATTATAATCAACATTTTACCGTACACAAACCCCACTATGTCCCACGTACATGCTGATCTATCTACCCACCTATCTATCTATCCATCCATCCGCCTACCTATTTACCCATCCTTCTCTCTTTCAAGTCAACTCTCAGTCTGCCTCTGTTTAGACTGACTTCTAAAATGCATTTCTGCCTCTGACTGCTCTCTGCCTCTTGAGCTGTGGCCCTCTGGCTGTGCCCCCTAAATCTCTCTTAGTCTTCCCCAGTGTCTCTCCCACCTAGGTCTCAAAGTCTCTCTTTATCTGCATGTCACACTTCTGCATATCTGTGTCTCTGCAGCTTTCTCTAACTCCCTCTGACCTTGTTCCTATGCTAGTGTCTCTGGGTGTGTCACATATTGTGCATGTGTTTGGATCTAAACGTGTCTACTTGTTTCTGTTTCTCTCTCTCCCTCTATGTGTGCATGTGTGCGTGTGTCTCTGTGTTTCCTCCTCATACTGTGTATGGCCGTCTTCCTTGTGCCTCCCCCATAGGGTCTTCCACCTTATCTACTGTGCTTTTGGCCTCTGAGTCTCCTCTCTGTGCTCATCTGGGGGTAGGACTGTGCTTCTCCCCCTTCACCGTTCATCTTTGTCTCTTCACAGTGTCCCTCGTTCGGAGTCTCTGAGTGCTTTTTGCCCTGTGAGCCCCCTAAATGTGTCCATGTCTCCATGCTTTCCCCTTTAATCAGGTCCCTTCCTGTGCCTCCTCCCTGAGTGTGTTCCCCCTTTCCTGCAGTCATTCTCTTAGTTACCTCTGTGTTTTTGTGCATCTTTTTCTTTCCCTGCACATCTCTTATCTTATTTTTTCTTTAGGTTTCTTTATGTGTACCTGGTTGCCCCTTTCTCTCCTGGTGTATGCATCTCTTTCTCTGTCTTCCTTTGTGCCTCTTTTGTAATACATGGGTCTCTTTGTGTGGCTCTCATTGGTGTATGTGTGTGTACATGAACACACGTGTGTGCTTGTCTGCTTCTAACATATTGCTTAGAATAAACACACTTCATTCAGTGCCTTGAACTACCCTAACACCCGGGGCTTGGGATTAATACCTTAAAAGTCCTTACCTTTTGACCAGTTCTCCATTTGTACTTCTGTTCTTGTTTGCTCTGGCAATGTGTCTGGTTTTTGCTTCAAGACTGAAGCTAAAATGAAGCCAACTCTAGATAAATAAACTTAAAACAATATATCAGAATACACCTAAACCTTTGTTTAACAGAGAATTTACAGGATAAGTGGTTTTCTGAAAAATTTATAATAGGACAATTAACTGTATTTCAACAGGTGAAATTAAATCTTTTCAGGAAAGGTTCTTTTCTTCAATTATATTTTCCTAAATATAGATTAGGTTAGCCTTTTAGACATTCTTGCTACCTATAGAATATTTCATTTATCTAACTTAAATCTGCAACTATAATTTTACATAAGGAAATTTTATTTATAAGTTTATATTAAAACTTCAAGTCCACTGACTTGAATAAACTGTAAACTGTGGTTATATTCATATTAAATGCTTAACACTTGCAAAAGCAATTTAACATTGCTGTTCTAATTTTTAACATATAAATACCATAATTAGCTTGTGGAATTATTGGTATTTCTCTCCTGCATTTGTTTTAACAGTACACATGATAAAAGCTAAGCACCTAGGGCAGAGGCTTGCTTTAAAAGAAAATAAAATTAGATTTACCTCACAGCCAGAACTCTGCGTTCTCTAAAAAGTCTTCAAATAAAGCTGTAGTAAGGTTCTCCTTTTCCAATTTTCTCTAAATATGTTGACCCGGAGTTGGCAATCTTTTCCTAAGTTCCTCATTTACTTTTGGATTAGCTGAAAATATAGGAAGTTATTAATATCAAAGAAATATGTTCCAGTCAATGAAGCCATTTCCCTACATATTGCCCAAAAAGGTTAATAATAATTGCAGTATTTTAATAAGAGATTCATATAGCAAGACATGTAGAAAATACAGTCTTTAATAACCTCTGGAGTATTTTAAAACATGTCTTACAGGTCTTAATGTGCTTAGTAATATACTATTTAAAACCATAATTTTATCCCTCTGCAATATACAGTCACTCTTCCTCATCATTTACCCAGCTAATGAATGCCAGCAATTAGTAAAATGTAATCCCATTGCACAATCATTTTAATGCTTTTAGCACTCAGAAAAGTAAACACCAAATTAATACTGCTCAAGCCATATCAGATCCTAGTTGGAAGCAAGCAATTATAGTTCAGCTCCTCAGGTGTAATTAAATGATTGGAATGATTTAGTTCCATAAATGCAAGTTAATTCATAAGCAAGCAACAAATATTCTGGGAGTAATTACAAGAAACATTGACAGTCTAAGCAGGGCAAATTCTTTATGAGCCTGATGTAGTAAAATGCTGCCCTCTGCTGGGTATGTAAGTGAATGCTTCAGAACCTAACCAAAAAGAAAAGGAAAAAACTTATAAAAAGCTGCTAGAAAATAATAATACGAATATTTTATTTTCTTCCATTACAAACTTACATGTTTTATATTTTAATAATTTATAAAGATCTATATAATACTTTACCAATAAAGTTCTAAGGTAAGTCCAAAACACAATGAGCAAGCCTAAACTTCAGGAGATCCAATAATGCTCACATAATAATGACAGACTGCAAGGGAACCTCCTCGTATCCATCTGGACTGCAAGTTAAAATCTACGATTTATCAGTGATAATGTCTAGCTTGATTGTCAAGTATAATAACTAGGCTATGCTTTCATAAGTAATAAAATTCTGGGCATGATGACATAAGCCTGCCATCCTAGCACTCTACGAGGCTGAGGCAGGAGGAACTCAAGTTCAAGTCCAACCTGGTCAACTTAGAGACTAAGTGAGACCCTGGCTCAAAACCAAAAGTAAAAAGGGTTGGGAATGTAGTTTAGAGCAAAAGTCTTCGTTTGAAATCCCAGAACAAACAATAAAGAAACAAATTAAATACTACTACATTATACTATAAGGATGTTTTTAATAAGCTTCAAAAATAAAAAAATTAAGCAATGGCATAATTCTCACTCTAATCCTATTTTAAAACATGAAGAATGAGTACATAACATAAAATGTATGCCGGTCTTTTTTAAAGCATTTATAACATTATTTATACTAAAATTCAGGTTCAATTTACTTGTATATCTTCCAGATGACTGTTAACTTTTCACACTAAACTTTCATAACTTGTTTATTATGCTATAGTCAATAAATTTTTGTTTAAAAACGATGTATTTGCACCACTGACTCTAATCAGTATCATTTCTTTGCCTTCTGCAGAATTAAATGTGTTCTCCAATAAAATATAGCCATTAGGACAACATATGTTTACTTCATCAATAAATGCAAATGGTACTTGGGAGAAGACAGTAATGCTTAATGCTATACCGATATAGTTTGAGAAGGGCAGCATTAAATTAATGTCCTTCTAATTTGCTTTCATATGCATTAAAATAACCATCTTCTAAGCCATACCCTGTGCAAACTACAAAAATAAATCAAAATATTAAAAAGTCCTATCACTAAGTTTAAAATGTACAGCACATTTCCTTTGCCCTTGATGTCAGAATCTTATTTCTCAATTCATATCTTGTACACTGTAAGTTAATTGCTTTTGGAAAGTACTTATTATTCATGTAAAAATTAATGTGCCAATGTGTTTAAATCCTCTTAAATGACCATTCATGCATCCTTCTTCCTTGAGTGCCAATGAAATCTGTCAAAAGATATCAATGCAAAATAATCTCAAAGAAAAGTTCTAATAGAGATTTTTTCTGCTAACACAGATTTTCATATTCACTAACTTTACTTAAATTTCATTAATTTTTTAAGCTACTTTTAATAAATTCACCAAGTAAAATTTTTAGTCCCCATAGTCTGTCATTTGTGTTCCAGCTGACATTATGAATATTAATAACAGTGTTATCCTGATTAAAGAGGCTTCATATGAAATCCCTGTGAATCCTATAGCTCAGACATCTCATTTTTCCAACTCTTTATGAATTTGGATTCAGACATTAAACTGGAAAAAAATCTTAAAAAACAGATTTAATGGCACATCTGCATATCCTTAAGCAAAATTAAATATTTTTAATGATCCAAACAATTAAAACATATATCTACATACAATAACAGAAGTAGATTTCTGTAAACACGCGACATATTTTATATTTCTCCTCTTTTTAGAACAACGGATTAATGCTAATCAAGTACTAATTCCTATTCTTATCTTAAAGATTTCATATCATAAACTTATTTTCAGTGAAATAAAAGTAACTGGACAATTTACAGTTGACAGGAAAATACACAGAGTACCTTTCTTTTTTGCGGAGCTGGGGATGGAATTTAGAGACTCTGACATTCCAGTGCTCTGCCAATGAGCCATATCGCTGGTCTAAGTTGGCCTTCTTACCCAAATGGTAACTTATTACACATAAAACATATGCTAACTATTCTAATTTTACTAATCTACACTAGCTTCAAGAAATAAAATCTATTTCTAACTAATAATTGCTCATAAATTTGGACTGGAAAATATAAACTGTTTAAAAATGCATTATAATCAACATTATCTACCATATTAGTATCTGTCAAAATCATCTCTATCACAGACTACTTACCTCATTCCTCCAACTTAATTTTAATTCTTAAAGGAAGTGTCATGTAGAAGAAAGAAAAATAAGTAATGCAAACTGCTACCCTTTTTGTCTCTAAGTATATGGAAATTTCAATATATCTAATATAGTTTCCTACATTCACCCATAAAATGTAAATAGAAAATTTAAACAAACAACTCTGTGCCCTCAGATGTGACTTGGCTCTCCTTGTTTACTCAGCATTAAGACATTTCATGAAACAAAATTTCTTCTTTGACCGGTCTAAAATTTCTAAATTGTCCAAAAAACATAATTAAATCTAGCATCTGCCTTTTGAAATAAAATGTCTTTTTCACATAGCAGCATTTAAAAATGAGATTTTATTCCTCAATGTAACAGCATCTTCCTCCACAAAAGCCACATTCTAGCAAAGGTTTTTAGCTGGCTTTGATTTTTAAAAATAATATTATCTTAATTTAATCACAGATTTGTATAAGTTGAACCCAATATCATATTAGGAATCACAAAGAACAGTGTGGTATATAAAGATAAATAAAGGAATTCCAACTTATTCTGTCTAGATCTACGTTGATAATGTCTACATTGGAATATTTTCATTAAATCGCCAAAGGAAAGCACTATATTTCACACAGGAAAATAATACTAAATGCAAAATATATAAGATAAGTAAAAAGTCTACCGCTGGATTTTTATCTCATTATGTAACAGACCCTCAAACATTCAGAGTCCTTGGTATGTTTTCTCTTAAGAAGATATTCTACCAAATGTGCCTAGACCCTACCACACTCCAGCAAAGAGTTCCTCAGGGACAGCAAAGGATTCAGAAAAAAAGATAAATAAAAATGGCTATGCACTACAGTTACCAAAACTGACATGCATAAATTATTTTCACAGTTCCATACATAATATACATATTAAAATATACTTTCATATGCAAAGATATCAATGCTCTGCTATTTGTAGAAGGAAGCACTCACTTATACTGCAATCATACTAGACTCTTTTTCCCCCATTTTATTGATATGTATAAGCGCAAAATTTAAGGTTTACGACGAAGCTGAGCATTTTGTGCATATACTTATCTTGTCAAGGTGACAAGGACTTTCCCACTCTCCTTTTGTCCCTTCCCTTCCCCACTCCTCCCTACCTCCCCACCATTCTATTAAGGCACCAAGCTCACTCTTGCCTCAGAGCTTCTATAGTTGCTATAGTTTCTGCTGCTTGAATTCTCTCTAGACCTTCAAACTATCTTCCTCATCATTCTGCCTTGCTCAGAGGTCATCTGTTCAAAAAGGCATCAACTAGCCATCCTAGCCCAAGTCGAAACTCTCCTCTCATCACATTACCAACCCTTAGGCCTTCATGAAACTGATCTGTTTATGTTTTCTTTGTTTTGGCTTATCTCAGAAAACTCTGTCCATAGAGGTTAGATTAAACAAAGCTCTTGATTTTTCTCTTCCATCTCTGTATCCTTACAAAACTTTGTACATAAAATATTCAATTTGTATAGAAGAAACAGATGAGTAGAAGGACAAATAGGAAGATGATAGCTCAAAACTAAAACTACAAGAGGATCAACAGAGAATTGGTCAAAAATGTGATATAACTATCCACATAATAAATCTGTACGAGTTATTCCATAAATGCAAGAAAATATTTATTGTGTACAGAAAATTCTTTCAATATTATTTGTTAAAGAGACTTAAATACTCCAAGTTAGATACTATTCTAGGAGTTAGATACAAATTAAAGACAAATCAATTTGCATTTTAGTAAAAACTACAGCCTTAAAATATGAATAATAAAAATATAAAATTTTATGCACATCTTCAAAAATGCTAAAACAGACCTAGTTTTTGATCCTTTATGTGTACATAGGAAAATATTCCCAGTTATTAGTCTGAAGAAAGAACCCTAAGAGTTGGCATGAAATGATAAAAGAAACATTTATTTTTTATTTTATAATGACACATATAATTTACATATTATGAGCTTCTATTGCTTTTAATAACCATTTATAACAATCATTGGGAATAACAAACAATGATAATGTCACATTACAAGTGAGAGTTAAAAAATGAAAAAAAGTGATTTTTTTGTGATTCTCAAAAATACCTTGAAAAAACATTTCCTGGTAATTACATTTTGTTATAGCTGTTCATGTCTTTGCTTGGTTTAGGCAGAGGGAACACTCAAATACATTGAAATATATTCCAAAATTCGGGGAAATAGAGAACCTTAGAATTAAGCACATGTTTCTTGAAACAGTATTTCTTAGGTCAGTTAAAAACTATATATTACTAAATCAAAAATAATGATCTATATTATGACTACTGTATCTCTGTTATAGATACTTCTTTCTAGTACATGCTTTAGTGATCAAGAAATTACTATTAAAATAACAATTTTCCAGCAGTGAAATTTATTATAATGCATAACTGTATGTATCAAATTGACTGGGTCACACATGCCCAGATATTTGCTCAAGCATTATTTTAGAAGTATCCAGAGGGGGTTTCTGGGTAAAATTAAACCCTGACTCACTAGACTGTGTAAAGTGGACTGCCCTCCCTAATTTGCCTAGGGCGACCAGTTTATGCAGGGTGAGAACAGAACAGAACAGAACGACTCACCTCTCAAAACTTAGGAAGGAATTTTTGTAGACTGTGATAGAAGTCCTCTCCTACCTTGAGACTCCAAATATCACCTCCTTCAGGACTCAAGCCTCAGAGTGGAACTATACTCTCAGCTCTCCTGATTATTCTCAGACCTTGAGACTTGCAATGAAAATACACTATAGGCTTTCCAAAATCACTAGCTTTCTGACTACAGATCCTGGGACTTGTCAGCCTGATAGTCACATGAGTTACTTCCCTACAGTATTAACCAAACTCTCAACTAAAACTCTCTCTTTTCTTCTGTCTCTGTCTCTATGTATCTGTATTATTATGTATCATTATTAATCCTTTTTTTGCTGAAGAATCTAAGTACAGATATGAAAGAACATTAAAATCAGAGAAATAAGTATCTGACATTTCCAATATATGGTTTCCACATTTCACAATTTGAAAATCAAAACAATACACCATTTTGAATAGTCTTCTATGTGCACTGCAAATGACTACTTGAGAATGGAAATGGTGTTGCATAGCTTACTTAGAAAAGAAAGGAAAACTTTAAAACTTAGGATTAATTTCTGGGGATTAAAAATATAGCAGAATTTTATAAAATACCCTGAAACGTTTTGCCCTAAGCCATACTAAGCTAGATCACTTAATCTGGCACAGAAAAGAACAGAAAAACAAAGTCATCTTATAGAATAGTTTCTTCAGGGAACAAACAGCCAGTTTTCTTAAGATTCCTGTGGGTGCCAAGTTCTGACACAATGACATACTCTTGCACACACAGGCTTACATTTCCACATAAGCAACTGAAGTTCTTGGCAAACCAAAGGGGGGAAAAAAAAAGAATCATTAGAGCAAGTTAAATCAATCTATTACGACAACTGTAAAGAGCAGCCACTTGAAGTCAAATAAAACAATGGCTACCAGAAAATGTGTTTCTAAAATAAAGTAATTATTGGAAGTCTTTATTATAAATCATGTTAACAGATTCCTACTAAATAAAATTCAATAATTGTCTATAATTTATATAGATTAATAATGTTAATACAAAGATGTTAACAAAGATGCATATAAGTATGAATGAGTATATTGTAGTAACTACTGTTCATCTTTGAGGTTTGAACATTCAATTGTTTCTTATGATGTTTAGCTACACAATTTACTGAGAATACTGTATCAAATTATTCCCACTGGGCAATGGTGTACATATATTATACATTTTCTTTTTAAAAATTACAATATTAAAGGGAGCACCTAGGTCACGGACTACAATTACTAGAAATCTGGCCTTTAACAATAGTAAAATAAATATTTGGCTAGTAGCCTGAATTTCTTGTCCAATATCAAGAAAATCACAGCTACTACCATTCACTCTCAAGGAACCACAAAGGTCATGTAATTTTTTGAGTCATTCTTGCTAAATATTTTTATTAATCACACGTATATAATAAGAATATGATCCCAAAACAAAAATTCCATTAGCATAGAATAAAATGTATCAGAAAAGGAAAACTACGATAAGCCAAACTACAAACAGACATTTCCTTGAAGAAGCAATTGCTTTCATTCTTCTTGAAACTTATATTTCTCTAAAACTTATATTTCTAAAAGAATTTCAACTCAGAACCTAATGACACTGTGTAATACAATGAAATGCTTATGCTGCAAAAAAATCAAACCTTTAAAAATTACTCTATCTCCTTCTTACCAAAGTATAAAGTTTCTTAGGACCTAGAAGTATACATTAACTTAAAACTTTTTTTTGAGAAGATGCATTTAAAAAGTTTTCTCAAAATAGAAAACTGACTGAAATTTAAAATATCACCTAAAAAATGAATAGTAAAACAACAGATCAGCATTTCAGGCAAAGTATTAAACAGATTAATCAAAACATGCTATTTTAAAAAGACATTTTCCAAGAGTCACTGATTTCCATTTAAAAAATAATTTTATGTCTTTCAAGAAAAAATTAAATCTCCATGAAGTATACAACAATGTAATATAATCATGATACGATCACAATGACCATGAAGGGACTGTATGAATGTTTTTAAAATTTAGTTAGTTCTATATGAAAAAAATTATGAAGTTAAAATAAAGGAAACAATAACTTAATACTGAAAATATTAAAATGTTTAAAAAATCAAACATCACATACCTCTCTAAATGTGCAACTAGTAAATATTACCCTCAGGCATGAATGACAATCAGAGAGAAAGGAGGAGGTTTCTCAGACCAGGCAGAACAGGGGAATGGAGATACAGCCAGACTAACCAACAGGAACCTAAAGGCTACTAAGTTATGAGTACAAAGAAAGGCATTCACATTTCCAGGTCTTTATCTTTTGTATATATTTGCAATCTCCTACAATAATTTAAATGTATACATTGCAAAATAAAACATAAATATAATTCTTACTTTCTAGTAAAATTGACTAATTCTTTTACAGAACCAAAAATGAGCATTTTCTTTTATTAGAGAATGTCATCAAAGCCCTAAAATGTCTTACTTGATATCTATACTCACAAGATATAGTATCTTTCACAAAAACATATACATGTATACAGACACCCCACAAAGATTTTATATAGCATGCCATTACTAGAAAAGCCTACAAATTTCATTTTAGCATGCAAAAACTTAAAAGGAAACATTACTGGTTAAAGGATATTGTTTTATAAATACTTTGGAACTAACTCCCTGACCTCAGATTTAACAATCACTTGGAGCTAACGATTTCTTAGCTTCCAGAAATTGTTAAAAGTTGTTACCAATGATTCAGTGCATATGGGAAGCAGGGTAGGTACGCTCTGTTACCTTTAGCAAACATTCTCCTCACCGAGTTGTTCAGAGGCCATCTGCTGTAGCCTGAAGCAACAGCCAAGTTATTGCTATTGACTTGCAACGTAAGTAATCGAGATTATCATCTGTAGGAATCATACTATATGAATGTGAAATATTACACAATTTTACTTTAAAAGACATTTCCTTTCATATTTTTGTACATGTATAATACTTTTAAGCTAACAAAGATAATGACTTTCACAAAAAAACCATTAACTTAAATAGCAGTTGTGACTACACAATTATGTTGCAAAATTTCAACACCTTTCACTTATTACCTGTTACGTCTATACACAAAGCAACAAACTTAGGTTAAATTTATAATTTATTGTAAAGTTTAAAATAAATTCATAAATATTAAATGTTTAATATACACATAAACATTAAATTATTTACTAAAATAATTTTGTGTCAGTGAAGAAATTATTACTCTAATTTTCACCAAGGTAAAATGATAGCTTGTAATAGGTTAGGTCCATCATCCAGTTTGATTCTGTTTTGATTCTTTACTCCAAGGAATACAAACTAAATTTCATTCTGGTTAAAATAATTAAATACTTAGTAAAATTTTCCTTAATCTTCATTATTCTGAATTTTGAAATACTACCTACAGTATTTTAAAATGTTTTTATAAGCCTAAACATATTCAAAAAGAAGAAAAATAAGGAAGGGAAATGTCCATATGTTAAAATCAAGTCCTAACAGTTAGTGAGTAGTCTATGAGAATACTAAGACTAAATAAGCTAATGGTTAGAGTTTAACTACACAGACTCTCCCCTTTAACCAGCAATCAGGTAACTTTAACCTGCACAATATCTTGGTTAAGCCATCTGTCAAGGTACAAAAACGAATCACTTAAGGTAAAAATCAAAAGCATTTTCCACAGAGGTGCAAAAATCTGTGTCTAAGCCAATCAACATTCATATGGTTAGCAGCCTCAGAAATTAAATAGTGCAGCCAAAAGGTTTTTAATTCATGAGGTAGATTTCATTACAAAATAATTTTTCAAATGAATATCATAGCCAAAATAAACCAAAAATACATGAAAGGACATGATATTAGGAGAAATAGCATAGGCATATAAAAAAAGAGTAGCGAGGATCCACATTTGAACAATGGAGAAAACAAAATAACCTATAATCAATCATCAAAATAGGTTCAATTTCTTAAACTGCTAAATTGGTAAAGCAATCCAAGTCACGAAATAAAAGCAGTCATTTCCCAAAGAAACAAACATACACATTTTCTTAAGGAACGAAGCCATAGCAGAAATAAGTTCACTGAAGTTGAAATTCAATAATGACATTTAAAATGAAACTACAGACAAAAAACACAGAGAATTAATGATTTGGCAGTGGAACAAAGAAATTTCCTCAAAATACAGAGTAACAGAGCTGGAAAATATTAAAGAGAACTTAGAAGACATGGAAGATAAAACAAAGTCTCATAGGGACTAAAGAAGGAGAGAATAGACCAAAAAAAAAAAAAGAAAAAGAAAAAGAAAAAGAAACCAAAACAAAGAAACAACATAATTATTTATACTGTAGTGAAGAAACTGTGTCCTTGGAAAAAAGAAACTGAATACCAGAAGCAATTATCATACAATCCTATGCAGATACATGCTGATCGTCATATTCTGGCAATATTCTTCCATTTTCTTCAAACTACTTAAGTCATGATGCACCTAAGTTATTTAATTAGCAATAAAACAAACCAATGCAACAGATACCCTCAAAACTATCAAGAGATGTTCAACAAATGTAAATGTATTGATCATTATCTTCTATTTCATCAACATTTAAATGAAGGCATTTAAATGAAGTGACTGGTACACTGCCTGTTAATATCCAGCATATTGTTTCTTCTTTTTTTAATAGTTCAGCCCTATAAATTGTTCATTTCCTGTCAGTCAACCTGATCAAAACCAGTTGCCAAAATATCAAATTAAATGGAAGAACAAAACTTAGAAGACTGAGAAAACATTGGATTGTAAGAAAAATCATGACGTATTTTTGCAACAGACAGTGCTAATTCATTTAGGAAGTACCAGCAGCATCCACATCCCTGTTGTTGCTATATTGTCAAAAATATAGAGCTGACAGCTCTAGATTTATTTAAAAAATTGAGCCATTTGGTTGAGCTTAGGAGATTTTATAAATTGAATATATCAGACTAAACTGCATCTTCACAATCTATTATTGTTTTTGTTTTGTATAGGGGTGAGTGCACATCAAGCTTAAGAATATAGCTAATAGTGGCAATGTTCTACAAGAAAATCCATGCCAGTGATGGCTCAGAAAATTCCATGCTGGCCCTTTTAATCTCAATGATTCCTTGGTTAGGGAGGGTCACTGAAGTTGATGATAATAATATAAAGGCACTGATCAAGTCAAACCTATTTTACATGATACAAGCAATTGCGAAAACATGAAACATATATTACTCAAGTGTTCATGAGTACCTGGAGAAGCTGAGCTATATAGGCAAGCTCAATGTTTAGTCTTCTGATGAACTCAATTTCACTTTGAGAGCATGCATAAACACGTGCGATATGATCATTAAATGTGAGGAAAATGATTCTATTTTGAAGTGACTTATAACTGGTGATGTGAAGTGGATTGTATACAACAATGTGCTGCACAAATGGCCGTGGTCCTGACATGCTGATCTGCTTCAAAAGACATTGAAAGCTGACGTTCATCGCAGGAAGGTTATGCTCTAAGTGTGGTGGGATTTTAAATGTGTGGTGTTTTTTGAGCTGCTACTAAGGAACTAGACAATCAATGAATGTGTACTGTCAATAATCAGACAGTTAGAGCAAATGCATAGTTCAGAGCTTGTTAATAGTAAATGAGTTGTGTTCCATCATGACAATGCAAGATCTCACACAAGTCTGACCACTCATCAAAAATAATTGGAGCTTGGGTGGGATGTGGTGCCATACCCCAATTCTCGACTGCCCTTGCACCCTCCTACTTTCACTTGTTTCACTCTTTTCAAAACTCACTGCAAGTATAATGTTCAATTCAGGTAAGGCTGTATATCAGCACCTTGTTCAGTTTTTTTGCTGATAAAGACAGGTCCCTCTATGAATGAGGAATTATAAAGCTATCACTGAAAGATAGAAAAAGATTATAGAACAAAATGGGCAATATATCATTGATTGATCTTTATTCTTTACATAAACGAATGACCTTTGTAAAAGACAAACTATGTCATGACTTCTCCGACAAGTCAATATGTAGTACTATTCTGCAATCTTAGTTCTCACTGGCTAAGAACACATGATAACACTCAGAGAATAGAAAAATGCATATGGGCAATTTTCTATACAGCATTTGAGTAAAGGTAAACAGGGCTCAACAAATCACCTGATATCACCTCCATATTCATTCTCATATAGCTAGTACAAATATACTTTACCAAAAATAAGGGAGTAATGTAAGATAAAGTAAGACATTGGTTTCTGAATTATTGTCCCCTCATGGAAAACAGTGAAGGGAACAATCAAGGTTACAGCGGGGAAAAAACTCAGAATAAATCTATGCACTAAACAAAAGGACAAATCATTCAAAGCCAAAGGCAGTAAGAAAACTCCAGGAGCAATTTATTCAAGAAAGAAGGTTAAGAAGAGTCATATGAATTATAGTTTGAGATGAGTTCAATAAGAAACAGAACACTAAGAAACAAAATACACAATCCAATAAAAAAGAGGAAGAGCCAAGATAAAAATAATCAAAATATAGCACATATATTTTAGTGAACATTACCTTTATAACATAAAACTATACATTTTTTCCTAAATAAAGTTACAGTACAACCATAGTTAAAGAAAAGAACAAAGGGAACATGTGTGTAACTGACAGTAAGGGTATCAATGATAGGGACATGTTTCTTGGATTAACTCTCACAACTTTCATTCTTCCTATCTGGATGAGATAAACAGCTAAAAATTCTACATGCCAGTCTCCCTGATGTGATGAAAAACAATTTCTTCTATGGAGATATACTCCAGCAAAGTAGAGAAGGACAAAAAAGCCCTCTTGCCTTTAGTACTTCAGATATATAGTGCAGACAGGGTTATTTCCAGTAACTGAAACTCTGTTAGTTCGATAACTATTGTAAGTCTCTTGAAGATGACCTCCAGTTGTGACCATGATAGCAACAGCAGTAACACTTTTCTGTTTCTTATTGTAACAATAATATGATTTTGAATTATGGTCTGAAGATTATTCCTGAGTTCTCTTCTAGCACTTGGAATAATTTTGTAATTTTCTTAATTCCCCATATAATGACTATTTCTCCTCAAAATACGTGTAATTTTTTAAATTTTTCAGCCTTATAACCTTACTGACTAAAATATAAAGTATCTTTCCTACATAGAGTATCTTTCCTTTTTTTGTTATTGGGTATTGAATTCAGAGCCTTTGCATTGTTGCACTGAGGTATATTCCTATTATTTTTTTACATTTTGATTTCAAGACAGGTTTCTCATCAACTTGCCCAAGTTGAGCTCAAATTCACAATATGATCTTCCTGCAATCTGCTTCTCAGAGCTCTGGGATTACAGGTCTGTACCACCAGGCCTGCCTTTCCTATTTTCTGTACCAAAAAGTCAATGAATTGTGATAAAACCAGGAAAAAGAGTAATTAAGAGCAGTAACACAAGCATGAGATACAGAAATATGGAGGTACATTCTCAAAGGACTGGCCAGCCATTTTTGTAAAAAGGTTCTCAAAAATTGACTCATTAAGAAATGAGCAAATAAAACATTCTAGAGATGGATAATGGTGCCGATTGTACAACATTATGAATGTACTCGATGTCACCAACCTGTACATACAAATGACTAAAATGGCAAACTTTATGTATATTTTACTATATTTTATCCTACAATAAAATACTGAAATATAAAAGTTTTACTCCTTTCTATCAATATATGACTGTTTTGTAAAACACTGGCACTATGAACTGAATATGAACAGAGTATCAGTCCAATTAAAACCAAACTTTACCCTTTTTTTCATACTGGATATCCAACCCAGGGTCTTCACACTAAGCTAAATCCCCAGCCCAGTTTTTATTTTTGATTTTGAGATTCAGTCTTTTGAAGTTGACCAAGTAGTGCTTGAACCTGAGATTCTCTTGCCTTAGACTTCCAGAGTGCTGGGATTACAAGCCTGCAACAATGGGTCTGGTTAAAGACCAGATTTTACACAGTGATCCTGATTCTTTCCAATGTCACTTTCTTCTCAGCTATTTGGATGCAATCATTCCTACCACGGAGGTTAATATTCTATTTTCACACTACAATCCTATTCACAATTTATAATAAAAAATGAATTATACTAAACACATCAGTGTTTTTAGTAAATTTAGGATTTGACAAAACCAAGTTTTACTTACTTTACTTTTACAATTAATTTTGAGATACAACATACAACATGTAAAAATACACCTGCTTTAAGTCTATATTTGACAAAGTTTTGAAACTTGCTTACACTGGTACAAGAAATACCCCAATAAAAAGTTCCCTTCACAACCATTTATAATAAATGTACCCTACTGCCCAATCACAAACAACCTATAATCTACATTCTTTTACTAGCTAAATCAGATGCTACTTTTACATGTTTTATAGAAATGAAGTCATATAGCATATACAAAAACACCCACTTGTGATTTTTTTAAGACAAACCATAGGCAATTACAAAGGCTTTATTTACCTTTCACGTTTCATAGAAAGAAGCTGCCCTTTCCACACCAGACTTGGTTCACTCAATGCGTGGGAATATTTCAAAAGGCAGTCGCAGTCAAAGACTTAGGGGACCCTCGCTAACTGTGCCTTTATGTACAGCTGCATTCCTGGCTCTTCTATCTGCAGTCCTGTTCATCTGGAGCTTTGACTAAGACTTTCTCAGGAGTTGGAGTCGCTGCCTGGACCTCCTTAACCTTTATAATATAGGAGCGAGGGCTATAAGGTTAGGCACCAGGCTAGGGGATAACTTGAAAACTCTCCATGCTAATGTAGTAAGTACTACTCTTACCTTAAAACGTTCCTTTTTGTTTCCTCCTCTGGTTTGCCTTTGCTTTGGGGGCTCTTTCAACAATGGAGTGAGATGATCCACCTCTCAACCAGATACATTTCCAAAGAAGCAATGGGACAGCAGGTTTCTCCAGTTTAGACTCCTGCTTTCACTATTACAGTATGTCTTCACTTTTGTTTCATTTTGGCTTATTGTTTTAATTAGTTACCTTGACACCTGGCACAGAAGCTCTCCAGCTCAGTGGAGCTCATGACAATACTCTTTCGTATCTGAATTCTTTTCATTCAGGATGAAATTTTAGAGATTTATTCATGTTCTTTGTAAAGCAGTAGTTTGCTCCTTTCTATTGCTGTATTGTATAAATATGCTGCAAACTGTTCATATGTTTCCCTATTAACAAATATTTAGTTGATTTCTAGTTAATTATTATGAATAAATCAGCAATGAATGTTAAAGTACAGTTTTTTTGCAGATACATGTTTTAAATTCTTAGGTAAGTATCCAGGGACAAATTGCTGGGTCATATTAACTTTATGAGAACTTGCCAAATTGCTTTTATTTTACACATTTACCAGAGCAATACAGGAGAGTTCTTGCTGATCATAACACTTTGTACAGCCAAACAAAGACATCTTGCAGTGGCCGTCCTTTCAATACCTCAACCAAGCAGTGCCCTGGCAGGGACTCTGCCAGGAACCCGTGTTTCCACTAAGCACTACGCTACAAGGGGCTCTTTAGTGTAACTCCTTAACAGTAACAAGTCTCTTTCTGGACAACAGTTGTTATGGTTTGGATCTGGAGTGTTCCCAAAATGCTTTATGAACCAATGGTTACTGTGTACTGTGGGAAGGTGGCACCTGGCTGGAAGGGGCAGATTCTTGGGAATTGACCTGGAGGAGTGTGTGTGTGCTGGGTCTACTCTTCCTCTGGACTTGGTTTGCTGTGCCTTGAAGTGAAGAGCTCTTTCTCCCCCTCCAGCTCTGGCCCCAGATCCAGCTCCAGCCCTGCCATGTGACTCTACAATTTCCCAACTGCCCACTCATGAATATATTGCGACCTTCTGAAACTATGAGCTAAAAATAAATCTTTCCTCCATAAAGTTGCGGATGTTGGTTATTCTATCCCAGCAATAAAAAAGTTACTAAGACAGTAGTCTTTTCAATAAATTATTATAGGGTCAAGTGGGCAGCCACATGGGAAAAAAATTATCCTTGATCTCTATTTCATATCATACCAAAGAGTTACTATGAACTAGATGACAGATACAAAAATAAATCTAAAGTAGACAAGCATATAGAAGAAAGGCCATCTTATTAAGCTTGGCACAAATATTTCTTAAATACATAAAACATTAATTATACAAGATGACATTTTTAAACTATGCTCCCAAAAATATCACTATGAGTATAAAAAGGCAAGCAACGAAGTCTGAAAAGATATTTGCCACATTACTGACAAAAGATTCAGTCAAAATATACTACAAATTAAGGCCTGGTCCAATTTGTGAAACTTTGACAATATTGTAAGCAGAGAAAAGAGGGACATCCATCATCTTTGAAAATAATTTAGTATTATTTATTGACCTTTCCATCAACAAATATATCAGAGACTAGTGGGACCATTTGAGTTTTGGCAAAACGACATCATCCAACAAAGAATACTGTAAAGGATACTACCAAAATTATTACGAAAGTCAGGACAAAGAAATTTGAATTAGAAACTGAATAGGGCCCAAATAATAAACACCTTGTTAAGAATCACTTCCTAGGCAATACCTCTAGGTCCCATATTTTATGACTTCAATGCTCAAATTAGTTAAACAATGTTTTAATATTGACACATTAAGGAAGATGAGAGCCTTGGTCAGAAATCAATTACTACACAAAAGCAGACTCTCAGGAAGATAGTAGAGACTGGAAAGCTATCTAAAATAAATGTTAATAGAATTTCTTATTAAAACTCTAAGCTATCTTGTTCTGGGATTTAGAAGAAAGCACACCTATCACTGAAAAGCTTACAAACATTTCTGAGGTAAAAAAATTCATAAATAATATCACTATGAGTTTAAAAAGGCCGAATACTCATAAATACTCATTATATGCTATATGCTGTCAAAGAAACATTCAAATGAGAACACCACTGCTATGCTTTCTATGTGGTTTGTTCCCTAACGGTTCAGAGGCTAGAAATCTGATGATGTGGGAGGTGATGGAAGCTTCATTACATGGGGCCTAGGGAAGGTCTCTATGTCATTAAGGGTTCTGCCCTAGGAAGGGAATGTTCATCAGTTGAAATGAGTTCTTGACAGGGCCTGGCTCCTCCCATTTCTTTTTGGTTTCCTATTTAGTATTTAGTGATGAACTTTCCATTCTCGCATACACTCTTGACGTTAAGGTACCCTGTAACTGAGATGACATAGCCAAGAAGGTCCTAACAAGCCAGCACTATACTGTTTGGACTTTTAGCTTACAAAACTATGAGTATAATAAATTTCTTTTCTTTACATGCCCCCACCTTCAAATTTTTCATTACAGCAAAAGAAAAATAAACTACTACATACAACCAAAGCTCACTAACAATATAAAAACATCACATGGAACACAGTATTAGAGGAGTAAAGTCAGGAGGAATTTACTGCAAACAGGTTAACTTATTATCTTGGAAGTCACTGATATAAATAATCTCCTCAGGTCCTCCTAGCATGTATTGCTTATGAGGGAAATTTATGATTGTCACCCCACCAAAACAGGACAGGTCACTCAGCTTGACAATTGGGGGGCGGAAGAGGGGGTGTTATTGTAACAGAAGAGTAAAGGCAGCTAACAGAAGGCACTTGATTCTCTTTCCAAATATAAGATAATTAGAACCATATTTTTTCATTAGATATTAGCCAGGATGAAGGCATCTGTATACAAAACGAAATACATGCTATATATAAGGTTCCCTTTGCCTGCCAGAAAAGCAATCTTTTACTATCTATTGCATAACAACTATTTACTTGAGGGCTGTGATTTTTTTTTTTTTTTTGAAAATCAGTGACATATGGTTTAGACAATAAAAGTGTGCTGGAAAATGGTAAAGGTAAATCTGCACAATGGGCCCCTATGTGAAAAGATATGAATATTCAAAGAATATTAGATAATTCTTGAATGGTCTAGAAAAAAAGACTTTTAGTGACTGGAAATAAAATGCACAGAAATGCTAGGAAACCTGTAATTCCAGCTACACAGAAAACTAAGTCAGGACTGCAAGTCTGAGGCTAGCCTATGCAATTTAGCAAGAGTGTGTCTCAAAACTAAAAAGTAAAAAGGACCAGGCATGCAACTCAGTGTTCCTTGTGTTCAATCCTTAGACCTGGGAAAGAAGAGAGAAGTTCTGAAATGTTTATAAAAAATTGTAAATACCAATCAAAATACCAACTATATTCTTAACAGAACTAGAAAAAAAAAACCCTTAAAATTGACAGGGAACCAGAAAAGACCCAGAGTATCTAAAGCAGTTCTGAGTAACAAGGGCAAAGCTGGAGGAATCACAATCCCAGACTTCAAAAAAAAACACTACAAAGCAACACTGATTAAATCTACAGAGTACTGGTATAAGAACAGACAAGAGGACCAGTGGAACAGAATTGAGGATACTGAAACAAACCTGAACACCCTTAGTCAACTGATCTTTGACAAAGGGCCAAAACAACCAATGGGGAAAAGATAGCATCTTCAACAACTAGTGCTGGGAAAACTGGATCTCGACATGCAGGAGAACGAAACTAGACCCTTATCTGTCTCCACATACTAAAATCAGATCAAAATGGATCAAAGAACTGGACATCAAAATAGAAACACTGAACTTACAGGAAGACAAAAAAGGTAAAACACTAGAAGACATAGGGCCAGGAAAGAATTTTCTGAACAGATCACCAGTTGCATAAGATATCTCCGCAAGAATCAACAAATGGGACTACAATAAATTAAAAAGCTTTTGCACAGCAAAAGAAACAATCAGCAAAGTGAAGAGACAATCCAGAGTGGGAAAAGATAGTCACCAGTAACACTTCAGACAAAGGATTAATATCTAGAATATACAAGAGACTGAAAAGCATTTAAAAAAACCCTAAAATACAAGATCCCATGAAGAAGCGGGCAGCTGAAATGAAAAAAAAAAAAAAAAAAAAAAAAAAAAAACTTCTCAGAAGAAGTACAAATGGTGAACAAGTATATGAGAAAGTTTTCTTCAATGGCCATTAAAGAAATGCAAATAAAGCAAGAGTGAGGTTTTACTTCAGTGAAAATAGCCTACCTCAAGAACTCAAAAACCAACAGTTATTGGTGAGGGTGGGAAAAAAGAACTCTACTCTGCTACTGGTGGGAATGCAATCCGGTACAACCCTTCTGGAAAGCAGTATGGAGGTTCTTTAGAAAGCTGAGAATTGAAATTCCATTTGATCTAGCTACTGCCCTACTGGGCATGTTCTCAAGAGAAATAAAGTCAACATACCAAAAGACACATGCACATCCATGTTTACAGCAGCCCAATTCATACTAGCCAAATCCTGGAAACAGCCTACTTGCCCATCCATACAAGAATGGCTAAAGATGTGCTGATACCTATACACAATGAAATACAATGTAGCCATAAAGAAAGACAGATATGAAATATTTGAACAAAAATGGGGCCACCTAGAATGAACAATGTTCAGTGAACTGGACCAATCACAAAAGACTGACTATTGCTGGGTGTCCCTCTTACGAAATGGCACAAAAATAATAACATAAAAGGCTCCAACATGAATGAGAGGGTAGAAAGAGAGGCAATGGTCAGATAGGAAAGGCATGAACATTTGAAAAACGGGTAGACATAGATACTAATTCCCCAAACCCCATAGTTTTAATGTGTTACAGAATTTAGAATCCATGTATTTACAAAGAAATGTTAAATTTTATGTCATGTGTTTTTTTCCCAAAATAAAAGAAAAAAATTGACAGTTAAAAATAGTAAAAAAAATAATAATAAAGTGTTGACTCAGTAAAGGGCTGAGATGCAGAGGCAAATGCCCTGAATATGAAAGGCTTCCAAAAATAGAGTCCTAGGTCAATGAAAAAAGAAGACAGGGCAAGGTTGCTCAAGCAATACAAAAGTAGGACAAATAACACAAAATGTGCAAATGCACCGAGTAAGTCAGACTCAAAGTCAAAGGAGATCAGAAAAATAGTGGATTAGGAAGGCTGTGTTTTTTGTTTGTTTGTTTTGTTTTGTTTTGTTTTGAGAAAGGGTCTCACTCTAATCCAGGCTGGTCCTGAACTCATTATGTAACCCACATTGACTTCAAACACTAGGCAGTTCTCCTTGCTCAGCCTCCCAAGTGCTGGAATTATAGGCTTGTACCACCACACCAGGCGTATGTGGTGTTGGGGAACTGAACTCAGGTTTTATGCTTGCTTGGCAAGTGGTCTAACCTCTGTGCTATTCTTTCTATCCTGGATGAGGAAATTCTAAGGTCTTATTATTCTGAAAGGTGGGGCTGAGCCAACTTTGATGAAGCTTTAGAAAAGCTCAAAAGTTTTCAATATATTAAGAAAGTATCAAGTTAAAAATATCACCTTAATGACACAAAAGGTTTGCTACATTCTTCACTACTTCCTACCTCTTCACTCCCCACACAGTAGTAATCTTCTCCACAATATGGACAGAAAATGCAGATGACTGTACATACTTTGTTAACTTGTCCAGAGAGTATGTGATAACAGGAAGTACTTATACAAGGTGCTCCTCTCTGCCTCGCCAGAGAACCCAAGTGGGAAAAACAGCAAA
Source organism: Ctenodactylus gundi (assembly GCA_004027205.1). Lineage (NCBI taxonomy): Eukaryota > Metazoa > Chordata > Mammalia > Rodentia > Ctenodactylidae > Ctenodactylus > Ctenodactylus gundi. The sequence continues at coordinate 684,993 of PVKB01000214.1, read as the reverse complement.
GCACCGTTTTCAAAAGCTACAAGACAGTAAGAAATTCAGAGAGACTCAGGACAAGAAAGTATGGTTGAAAAATGAAGGTATGTAAGCTGCTGAAAGACAATCTTGTGAGAGACTCAGTGGGATATAACCATGTGACAGTAACCAGGTATATTAGAGAATTTAGAAAGCCAGGACATGCCCAGGCAAGAGGCATGCTGAGAAAAGACCTGAGAAAACCTCAAGCTTTCACCTCAGGATGACCCCTAGGCTCAGAGGCCTAGCTTAGGTCTGAAAGAATGTGTGAACACAAGCAATCTGCAATATTAGCTAAATACAATCTAAAAGAACAGACTTCAACAATCACACACAAAAAATAGCATGTAAAAACTATGAAAAGCAAAATATTATAGCCTATAACAGAAAAAAGAACAAAGAATATGAATAGACATTTCTGTGGAGAAGACACAGAAATGGTCACCAGACACAGAAAAAGATGCTGAGTATTACTAGCCACCAGGGAAATCCAAACCCATTTCAATGAGCCGTCTCTATATCGGAGCTGGCTATTACCAAATAGCCGAAAATACCAAGCATTGCCAAGAATGTCAACAAAGTGGAACAGTTGGGTATTGCTTATAGGAAAGGAAAACAGCAAAGAGCCAAACACATTCCGAGCCCATTCATATGAGGTAGATAAGAGAGGAAAATTCACAGGGATTGAAAGGAGAACACAGCCTATTAGGGGCTGGAGAGGAGGGAATGGAGACTTATTGCTTAATGGATACATTCTTTGTTTTAAGATGATCAAACACTCCAGACGTAAATGGTGGTGATAACTGAATATTATGAAATACTTAACACGACCGAACTAGCTACCTAAAATTTTTAAATGGTGAAATTTGTTATGTATATTTTATGATAACATAGAAAAAACTACAATGGATCCTTATTTGTGGTTAATAAGCAGTCCTCTAAATAACATGCACATGCATACACAACGAGCGTACGCACGCGCGCGCGCACACACACACACACACACACACACACACACATACACACACTGGTTAAATGGTAATGCCTTAAAATAGATTACATATTATAGGGATATAAGGACACATACATACATACCTACTCATATTATTGCAGCTCAAATCCAGTAGCTAAGATGTGGAACCAACCTAAGTGCCAATTAACAAGTGAACAGTTAAGGAAAATGTACATAGATACAACAGAGTAGTATTCACCCAAAAAAGAACAATAATTTTGTTATTTGCAAGAAATGACCTGAAGACCATCATATTACACAAGTCAGACTTAAAACAATAAATATTATATGGTCTCTCTAATTTGTGAAATCTAAAAACTATGACAAAGAAGCAGAGGGCTATTATTATTACAAAAGAGGAAAGAAATAAGAGGGAATGGGAGGTGTACAGGCTTGGTAATACAGGGGATGAATATGCTCAAAATATATGTGATATATTGATATTATTAACAATTTTTTCACCCAAAAAAGTGAAACTAGGGGAGAGTCAGGGGTAAGGAGAAATAATAGAGAAAATGAAGAATGTATAATATTTGCATGCACAAATCTGCCAAAATTAAATCCATTAACCTGCATAACCATATCCAGTAATAAAAAAAGATGTGAAACTCCATAAAAAAGTTTTTTATCAGTCAAAAAAATGTTCCCACACATGTGGTTTCCAAATTTTGTGTGCACAGGCATCCATTCCTAACCCAGAGGGGTTTCCTATCTTAGAATTTTAAGGGAAATAGTGACATCTATTGAATGTTGAGTGAACTACTAGGTCAAGCAGGTTTACTATTAAAACATTAGATCTCACTATATTCTTTTCAAAGACATCCTAAGTATACCAACCTGTTTTCAGTGATAATTGGAACAAAAACCATGTATTTTGCAAAATCACTATGGAACAAAAGACAAGAGGAGCTATAAAGCAGCATGTATGTATTAACACAAGGGCATCCTGAAAAAGTGTTTAGAAACTACAGCTTTAAAAATTCAGCAAGTGGAGAGAAGATGGCTGACCAGAGGTACTTATCATGCTTCCCTCCTTGCCAATAAGGTCCAAACCAAAGGGGGGGGGGGGAACTTAGCTCCTTCACCGGAGGGATTGAGTTAATACATTAGAATGCAGTAAGAGTAAGAGATACAGACGATCTTATAAATAAGAAAACTAAGGACACAGAATCTAATCTGTCACTGCAGACCAACCCTTAACCAAGAGGGAATTTAACAGGAAAGGGTAAGTAGCAGGCCCTTAGAAGTTCCCCTTACACCACAGACACCTGGAATATTAGCTTCTGTAAAAGCCTCCAAACCTCAAAGGCCTTGACCTAGTTTGGGGAGCCACCAAGCTAGCATGCTGCCATATTACTCCCAAGAAAAATCCAGCCCATGCCATGCCTTCCTCTACCAAATTCCTGCCATGTGTCTTAGTTACTATATGTCTATAACACCATTCCAAACCCCTCTCTGCCTGTTGACCTGTGAGCAGCCCCACAATCTCTGCTGGCTCAACCGGTTGTCCATGCCTACTCCCTCATGTCCTGGACATGGACCTGGGCAGCCCACTCTGGGTAGCCGGCCGATAGGGGTCCTGGGAAACACTTTAATGGCTTATTTACATTTCTACTCTTTGGAAACAGCCATGCAAGATCCACACATTCAACCTTGACCCCAGAAGTAGGTGAGTAGTCCATCCTGAAAAGTTCCAGAGACTCCAATAAAGAGCTGTAACTCTACGTACAAGCCTGATAGCTGTTCTTACAAGCTTAGGCAACTTAGGCAATGAGGAACACAGAACTTCCTTCCGCAGGCCCTGCAGATGGGAAACTAACCCTAAATTAGTCTGCCACGAGACACCCCATGAACAGCCCTCAAATACTCAAACACTGACAGGCACCATAACTAGGCCCACAGGTATGATCTGGTTTAAATATGGTACTTAAATATTGACTGAAAAAATGCCTGTACTGCCATTCTACATACACTTCACCTACATGGGCTTTTCAGAAGGCTTCGAGGCCAGGCAACACATAGAAAGTGACCTATATACCAAACCCAATAGGCAGGCACTGCAAACCTCTTCCTTTAAGGGAAGTGCATCCATGTCTGCAACACACCACCATCACCTCTGCAGCCTAGGACACTGACACACTTGAAGATACAATGAGGTTCATTACAGCTGAAAAAGCTACACAGACACTAAAATAAATCAACCACTTGCAACTAAAGCCAATGTAGTCTAACTAGAAGAAAGATTTTTGCCACAAGGGCCAGCCTATGAAATTGGTAGGGCAATTGATCTGTCAGATACAGAACTATCAATATAGGAACAAAAGACACATGAAAAACAAAGCAGCATTAATACTTCCAAAAGAAACTACTAACTCTAGTGACATACCTAAGAAAGAAAATTGATGAATTTTCAAAAATTAAAAGTTATTCCTTAAGGAAACTTCATGAGATACAAAGTACAGACATAAAATATAAAAAATTAAAAAGACAATTAATGATCTAAACAATACATGCAACAGAGACAAAGACCATAAGAAAGAACCAATGAGAAATTTGTAGCATCAACAGCAGCTTAGCTCAAACAAAGAATTTCTGAGCAAGAAAGATATCCTTCCCAAAGCATACTACAATGAAACCACTAATAAGACAAAAGAGAGTTCTAAAAACAGCCAAAGAAAAGTGTTAAATTGTATAAAAAGGGAATTTCATTGGACTGCAGAATATTTCTTACCAGAAACTTTATAGATCAGGAGAAAATGGGATGACATATTCAAAGTCCTGGTGGAAAAATACTGCCAACCAAGAATAGATATACTATATCCATAAGGTAGGGCATGAAATGAAGCAAAGAAAAAAAAATACATAAAGCCTTTCCAAGGCAGGAAAATACTGAGGGAATTTTTCACCATCAGATCAGCATTTTAAAAACACTTAAGAGGGTCCTATAATACATGTGAAAAGATAATAACTCCCATCATAATGATCTGAGAAGGTACAATACTCACTACTAGTTAGATATACAGAAGAAAAAGAAAAGCAGTCAGAGCTTATCAATGCAGAAAACCGTCAAACCACAAGGACAGAAAAAAAAAATGAACACAGGATATACAAAAGCAATATAAAAATGTTAAAGTCACACATACACACACTTTTTTTGAGACCAGGTTTTGTTCTGTAGTTCAGGTTCGTCTTGAACTCACTATGTAGCTCAGGCTGGCCATGAACTCCTGGCAATTTTCTTGTCTCAGCCTGCCAGGCATGCACCATCATGCCTGGCTTATGTGGTGCTGGGAAACTGAACTCAGGGCCTTGAGCTTGCTAGGGAAGTGCTTTAACTGCTGAGCTACACCTCCAGCCTCACAGAAATATACCTTTACATACCAATAACCTTAAATGTAATAGATTAAATTTACCCAAATAAATGATACAGGTTAAAGAGATTTACCCAATAATATATGCTTCCTACAAGAAACTCACTTCACCAGTAAAAGCACGGATACACTGAAACTGATGAAACAATATATATATATATATATATATATATATATATATATATATATATATATCATAGAAACCAAAACCAGAAATGAGCAGGAATACCTGTTTTTATATCAAATAAAACAGACTTTATTTTAAAAACTGTGAAAAGAAACAAAATCCTAATATAATGAGGAAGGAATTAATTCAATATCCACCCAATGATGTAACAACTATACAAAGCAAACACTAATGAATATAAAAGGAAAGATAAATTCTAACCGAACAATAATTGAGAATTTCAAGTTTTCACTTTCATCATGGACATACTGTCCAGACAAAAAAGAAAAAAGAAACACTGAAATTAAATTCCACTATAGGTCCAATGGCTATAACAAATGTTTTTGTAACAATTCATTTAATATCTACAGAACGTACATACTTCTCATAAGCACATGGAACATTGTCAAAGATAAATTATATGATCAAAACACTAAGTTTTAGCAAATTTTAAAAAATGGAAATATAGTGCTATGCTTTGAATATTTCATGTGCTCCAAAGACTCATGTACTTGGAACTCTATGTTTTTGGGTGGTAGGACTGGCTGGAAGATCCTTGGGGTTCTACCTGGAAAGACGGAATCAATGCACTGTGAAGGGGTGTGGGGGGAGCGGATCCTAGGGCAGAGATTTTAGGTGCGTGTTGTTGACCTGTAGGCCAGGAAGTGAAGGAGGGGTACCCATCCTAGCTGTGAGGGACCTAACTGGCAGCTTGGATTGAGTAAAGGGAGAAGAAATATTGTTACAACTTCTTCCTGGAAAAGTGCTAGGAGGAGTCACCAGACTTACTTGGCTCTTGGCTTTCTATCTGCAATGGGGTGAACAGCTCTCCAACCTCTGAAATGTGATTGTGGCAGTGAGGGCTACCCCATGAATGAACGGTGTGAGATGTTCTGAAACTGTGAGCTAAATAAATCTATCCTCCCTTAAATTGTGGATTTTGGGTGTTCTGTCACAGGAACTAATAAATAACTAAGACACACAGTATATATCATTTTTGACCACAATGGAAAGAAATTCAAAATTATCAGCAAGAAGAACTTTAGATATTGTGACCATTAATCATATGTCATTGTGAATGCATTAAGAAACACCTAGCAGGCTAAAGAACAGTTCTGGAAATGTTTGTGAATGACTGACATGGAGACCAGAAAACCGAGATGGGGAAGAGCAGCCCAGATGTTGGTGACACTAACCAAAAGGCTTGTAACCTAGATGGAATAAAAAAAAAGGGAAAGAAGGAAGTATGTCTGTTTTAGGAAAGATACAGTCTTTGCCACTGACTCTAGATGTAAGTCTCCAGTCTAGTTTCTTCAGTTTTTTAACACTGACTTGCTTTCGTGACTCTAGAGTGAGCTTCCAGAACTCTGATCTTTGACCAGTGCTAATTCCTTGATTCCTCTTGTTCTGCAGGTTTCATCTTCTTGGGCTGAGAAGCTACCAAACCCTTCAGTTCTCCAGCATGCACACAACTATAGTGAACACTCTTGCTTCTTATTGGGAAGACACCCTGTATTAGTCACTTTTTGGTCCCTAGGACAAAATAATTAATGGCAACCAAAAGTGAAAGAAGGAGAAATTTATTTTGGCTCACAGTTTTAGTGTATTCAGCTCATGGACTGTCAGCTCCAAGGCAGAAAAAGCATGGCAGAAGAGCATAGTGAATGAAAGCTGATTACTCCAATGGGGGCCAGGAAGCAGAGACAGAAAGAAAGAGCCAGGGATTAGACTACACCCTTACAAGATCCCCCTCCAAATCCCATCTCCAAACATGGGGTTTTGGATCTAACCTACAACACAGCCATGGAGTCTCTTCTTGCCTCTTATCCTAAGCCTACCTAATATATAAAAACTCCTCACTCAATTGTACATATGCTTTCTGCTGATTCTATTCCTCCAGATAACCCTAATCAATACAGATATCTTACAAATACATACTCTTAGACAATGAATTAATGGAAAAATAACAATGGAAATTAAAGACTTTATTGATACAAACAGAAATACAAAATATTAATACTAGTAGACCATAACAAAAATAGTACCCTAAGATATCATGAGGGGCTAAGCATGCAGCTCAGTGGTTAGAGCAAGGCCCTGGGTTCAACTCTGTAGAACCCGATAAGCTGGGCATGGTGGCACATACCTGTAATCCTAGTCCTCAGGAAACTGAGGCAGGAGAATTGCCAAGCTTTCAAGGTGAACTTTGGATCCATCATAAATTCAGAACCAACCCAGACTACACAGCAACACTCAGTCTCAAAATACTACTACTACTACTACTACTACTACTACTACTACTACGGCTGCTGCTGCTGCTGCTGCTACTAATAATAATAACAATAATATTTCAGATAAATAAGTTAATGATGCAACTAAGGACTAGAAAATCAAAGAAACCAACCATAAGGTTGGCAGAAAAAAGAAACAACAAAGATGAGAATAGAAATTTAAAACAGCAATGAAGGAGAGTTTTTTTTTAAATAAAGAACAACAAATTTTTAGTTACACTAACCAGAAAAAAGGCAAAAAGATCTAAATAGATTGAAAAAGAACCTGAAAAAGAAGACATTACAATTAGAGCCACAGTAACACAAAAGATGACAGACAACTCTGAATAACTATACAACAATATATTGCAACGTCCACAAGAAATGGGAAAACTACCAAAACTGACCACTGCCGAACTAAAATCCTGATCAGACCAACAGCGGACCAAGTAAATATATTGGATAACAGGTAACTCTGAATATGTAATAAAAAATTCCTCAACAAAGAAAAGTCCAGGTCCAGATACCTTCCTGGTCAAATTTTACCAAATCCTCAGAGTAGATGAAACACCGATTCTTCTCAAACTATCCCATACAATTTAGAGGGAGAGAACACTGTCAAATTCATTCAAAGAAATGATAAATGACTGAGTGATAACACATGTCAATTATCCTGTTATCATTATGTCATAATCTTGTATTGAAATATCACACTGTATCTTACAAATATACACAATTATTATCTACAATTAAAAACATTTTTAAAAAGAAAGTTAAATATTGCATGCTTTGTCTCATATAAAAATTTTAAAAAGAGAAAGAAAATAAGACAGCAAGCAAGCAGAGATAATAGGAAATCACAGCAGGTAGACTCTTGGAGATAAGGAATGGTCAGCAGAGGGGAAAAGGAAGAAAAGAGTAAAGGGATTACAATTAAGCAAGGGGTATGGGTCTGGAGGAACATAGCATAGTGGTTAAAATGCTTTTCTAGCAAGCGCAAATCACTGAGTTCAATTCCCCAGCACAACACATGCCAGGCATCGTGGCACACACACGTAATCCCAGAACTTAGGAGGCTGAGACAGGAGGATTGCCATAAGTCTGAGGCCAGCCAGGTCTACACAGTGAGTTCACGATCAGCCTGGACCACAGAGACAGGTAGTGGTCTCTAAAAAGAAAATACATTTTTGCCATGATATGTACATACACGAAATTCTCAAGATCAATGTAATCATTATGTATTGCATCTATACATATCAATAAAAAGAGGAAAAATACAATTAAGCAAGATATTTATTTGTATGTATGTACAATTCTCCAGCACAGTCATCATTATTTTATAATACAAGCATGCACTTATCTTAAAAAGTATGAAAAAAATACTAGTTACATAGTTCACTGAAAACTATAAGTGAATATGTAAGGTAGTGAACTTTTCTTGAATACTGTATCTAAAATGTAGTTTTATTATACATAATATACAGATATGCCATGAATACAAGAGTAAGAACTTAAAAGAAGTTATTTATCAATTACATTTTAAATACTTAAACAGAGGAGGGTTCATAAGGAGTGTTGCTTATGATTAAAACTGGCCAGGCATCCTTTAGAAAGAAGGAACCAAACTACAGACCAGTTCAAATTTTTTGTTCACCAGCTACACCTGCCCCTCATCAGTATTTCATTATAAGGATAAAGAACAATCAGAATTCTCATAACTATGGAAATGCAAAATGGCACTGCACTGGAAAGTAGCTTGGCAGATTCTTACAAAACTAAATGTTGTATATGACCAAACAGTCTCACTCCTGGGTATTTACCCTAGAAATGAAAATTTATGTCTACATAAAAATATATAGCCAAGAACCTGAAATAGCTCTTGCTTTTCAGTGCATGAATGGATATGCAAACTATAGTAAATACATACATAAGAATATTATTCAGCAATGAAAATGATCCATGTAAAAAGTCAATGAATTTCAGAAACATTAAGTTCAATTAAAGAAGCCAGCACCAAAAACTTAACACATACATGATTCTATTTATATTCCTTTCTTGGCATAATATAACTACAGTAATAATTAACATATCAGTGCTTGCTAGGCAGCTTGGGTAAAGGGAGGATGTGACTATGAAGGAGGGAACAGAACTTTATTTGGTAAAGGAATTACTTTGTATCCTGTAGTGGTGGTTACACAAATCTTGTGTGTGTGTGTGTGTGTGTGTGTGTGTGTGTGTGTGTGTGTGTGTGTGTGTTAAAATTCATAGAACACCAAAGTTCATAATAGTATCATTCACAATAATAAATGTCATAAAAATTATATTCAGCTAAAGTACTACCAAAAGGAACTTTATGTACTTAAAGTTACAAAGGGAAATAGAAAATTAATATATTGAGTACTCATCACTAGATATTAGAACAAAAGCAAAATAAACTCCAAGAGATTAGAAGAAAAAAAAATTTTTTTTGAGATTGACCCTGACCTCACTATGTAGCCCAGGCTAGCCTTGAACTCATGGCAATCCTCTTGCTTCAGACTGTTGAGCGCTGGGATCACTGGAGTATGCCACTATATCTGGATTATGTGGTGCTGAGGAATTAAACGCAAGGCCTTGTATTTGTAGGCAAAAGCTCTAATCACTGCGTTATTGCCCCAGCCCCTAGAGAAAAGAAATTAAGCACAGATTAACAGGAAACAGACATATCACTAAAAGGATTAACAAAGTCAAAAGTTGGTTCTTAGAAGATATTGATAAACTGACAAATAGAAAAGTTGACATAAATGAAAATAGTCACAAAAATAAAGTATCAAGAATGATAAGCAGAATATTAATATATTTGTAATAAAAACACTTGAAAATTTGGATGCCAGAAACAAATTCTCTGAAAAAATCACCAAAACTAACTCAGTAGCTATAGAAAAATTAAAGAATTGTGTAAATTTCAAAGAAATTAATCAAGAGTAAAAATTATTACTGGGAAGAAGCATATTACAGGAATTATTATTAAGTGAATCTTATTTGTAATTTAATTCTAGTCTTACCTAAAAGCTTTCAGAGTGTAGAAAGTCACAGCATAAGATATATAACAGCATAATCTTGACATTAAAGTCACAGAATGTGAGAGAAAAATTAAAGAATCTAATGAACACAGATACAAATATTTTAAAATACTGGTAAACAGAAATCACCAATATATGAATACTAATAATAAACATAAACTGTCTTTATTCAATTTAGATTTATTTAATACCTGGAAAGAAATAATGCAATGATTCCACTAATATTAAAAAAGAAATAGAATGTGAGAAGTCTATAAAGTATTTGGTAAAACACAACATATATTTCCTTAAATTCAATGTATTCTAAAAATGTAATAATCTGATTATAGGTATCTTAATAGTCAAAAATCCTGTAGATATACTTAACATTAAAAACCATTCCTTTCATATAGAAAAATTAAGACTCTTTGATATTTATACTTCTTTCAAGTATTGATTCTAAAGATTCTTTAAACTACAGCAAAGCAAATCTAAATACTTTAGGAAGAAAATAATACAACTTCATTGAGATATATAGAATAAAACCTGAAGATATATAGAATAAAACCTAAATAAATGAAGACATTTATCATGGCTGACAACTAGAAAACTAAAATGATGAAAGTGTCAATTTTGTACAAATTAGTGTAAGCAAATCATTTACGACTTAGGATTGCAGAGACAGGTTAAAACAATCTGTAAGGGTCATTAAATCACTGGAATAAATTTAAAAAATACTATGCTCAAGTTTCCAAATAATAGTCTTTATTAAGTGGAAATGTAAAAATATTCTTGGGCAGACGGCAGGGTGAGGGTAAAAAATATTCTTGGGCAATATCTAGTATGCATTTGAATTCATTCTCATAAAATGTTTTAAAAACTGGGACTTTTTTGATGTATTATACTATTATTTCATTTTGAAACCCAGGAATATGATTCTCAGGAACTACTGGTTCAATAGTGAGAAGAAAAAAATAAAGAAAACTAATACATTTTAAAAATGTTTTAGAGCTATTTTCTACAAGTAGTAAGAGAAAATCACTATTTTTAATCTGGTTCATTATAATCATTTTATAAACATAATATCAGTCTCGCTGTCACCAATACACAAATGTTTATTTTTATTTATAGGTTTAAAGAAGCTACCAGCCTGTCTCTCTATCCAATTATACCTATATAGGAGAGCACTTGTCATACTGCATATTAATTATTTACCTATCTATTCCTCCCAATTAAGCAGTGATTGCCTTGAAGGAAGCTTATACCTCTTATTGGTGTACCCAACTCAGAATGCTCAAATAAATTTGTGTTCAATTAATAAAATCTTATTTTATAGATAAGGTTCTAAGAGAGATTAATTGACAAGGTTACAATCTCACCACTAGTAAGTAGCAAAGCTATTCATTTATTTATTTATTCAGCAAATATTTACTGTTCTAGGTCCCAGATTCTAGGAATAAAACTTAGACCTTCAGACTCTAAGTGTAGTGTTCTTTCCATAAATGCCATGGCAGGGGAAGTCTTTTATCTTTTTAAAACATAAAACACGGGATCCTAATGGGGAAGAGAAAACTCTTACTGGAAAACACACTACAAAACTAAAGCCTTCTCTCCTGATTTTTTGGACGAAGATTATCCCATGTGAGTTGTACCTGAAGAGGCCAGGGAACCTAGGAACCAAATTTTAAATTTTCTGGCTTATAAATATCAACATAAAAACATAAAATTTAGAACAACCAAAGAAAAGGATAGATACAAACCAAAAGTAAAAAGCTACATAATTTGCTATGTTATAACTCTGCAGTCCTTAATATAATTTTATTCTACCTAAATACCCAGAAACATTTATAGAACTTACTTAGACTAAAAGCAGGTTTCATGCAGAAATGAGAAAATTTCAAGCACTCTGGCTCATATGCACGTGTAAAAACTCCATAAATTTTCTCAGCTTTGTTGCATCATATTTGATACTTGCTTTAGCAATATATATTTATTGAATGTTCCAAAACATTCACCTTAAGTTTCATGGCAAGAATACTATTTATAATAACATTTCCATTATTTTATTCCAATTTAATTACATTGTATAACTATTGTCACAGAAAACTAGTACAAACAAATCTGAAAATAACCAAAACCACTACTTGGTAAATCTATAAATCAAATAAACCAGTAGAAGCAAATCTGTAAGAGATCAATTTATTAGTTTAGTGTCAAGCATATCGTGGGCATCAATGAGTGAGTTTATACCAAAAAATATAGAAATTCAATCATTCTGGAAATGAAGAGTGAAAACCATGTAGTAGATACTGCAAAATATTTGACATTTTTTAGTCATTACGGTACTCATTGAAAGTATAAAATACACCAATAGAAGCTTACCAACACTACCAAATATCAACTGTACATATTCCTCACAATGACTCATAAACAACAGCTTTTTATATATAAGAAATCAAAATTACACTCTGCCTATAGTTAATAAATCAGACAATGGTTTAACTGTATTCATATACAGGCTTGTTTTAGTTTAATCTTAGCATATTAACTCAGACATATATCCTTATTTACTAGAGCAATACCACAGTAGACAGCCCCATCTAGTGGAAGAATAGACTCAACATTTCTAGCACTTGTTTTAGTTCTTTTTACTAATTTTGTAGTAAACCTAATACTAACTTTTTTAGAGAAGTGAACTTGTCATTTATATCAAGTAATCATCTAAAATTTTCCTGATCAATATTCAGACCAAAATTTTAAATATAATAGTGATATTTACCAATTTTTAGAGAAGTGAACTTGTCATTTATATCAAGTAATCATCCAAAATTTTCCTGATCAACATTCAGACCAAAATTTTAAATATAATAGTGCTATTTCTGAATGCTTGAGATTTCCTCAACATCTTCCAATAAATATTTCTGGATAGTGATCATTGGAGTGTTTTTTCCCACCCACCCCCTCCAAAGGCAAACCTTAGAACAATACTTTGCCTCTCCCCACAAAAAGAGGAAAAACTTATAAGACACACATTGAGAATACTAAGGCAGAGAATCAAATACAAAAGGTTACTCCAAAAAGACTGCACACAGATATGGAGTAATCTTTACAAGCACATGCCAAAGAGAATATCTCCTCTAAGTTCTTACAACAGGCAACAAATGAAAAGCAAGAAACGCAAGCAGTATTTCTAAATTTGTTATTGGTCGTTCCACAATAAATGACAATCAAGGTTTTTATTGACAAAATTAAAGAAAAGTTTTATTATAGCAGATTTAAAGATTGATAAATGTTTTCCTTTTAATTGCTGTTTTAAAATTAGTAGTTACACTACTGATACAAATTGCATATATTTACCTTGCAAAATGTTTTGAAATGCATACATTGTGGATCAATACACAGAGCTACCAAATATATTCATTAGCTACTTTTCTTTTTTTCCCAGTGAAAATTCTTCAAATCTATTCTCTTAGCAATTCTCAATACAATGAATTGTTAACTACATTCATAATGTAGAACAATGCAGCCCTTGAGTTTATTTCTAACTGAAAATTTGTGTCCTTCGACCAAAACCTCCACAACAATGCTTCCTCCCCACAAGGTCCTGGAAACCATCATTTGTCTGTGTATTTCTGGTTAAATATTTTTAGGTTTTACATATAGGTAACATCGTGAGATATTTACCTTTCTGTTACATGAGATTGTCTCATAAGTCATAAAGCATTTTTGCAACAAATGGTACTAATTCATTTTTTGAAGTACTAGAGTCATTTGCATCTATGTTACTGCTGTCATTTGAAGGCAGACAGTTACAAATTAATTTTTAAAAATCAGTGATTTGGTTGACTTGTGGAGATTTTACAACAGGTTGAGCATGGAAGGCCAAACTACATTTTCACCATATTTTGTTTACTTCTGAAAAAGAAAAAAAGTAATGTAAGGCATGTGCAAAGTTACGCTTTACAGTGAGGATGCTCTACAAAATCATTAGTGCCAACAATGATTCATGAAATTCTGTGCTAGTCATTTTGATCTCAGTGATGATCCTTGGCCACTAATGACAAAATAAGGGCAAATCTAGTTTATACAACACACGAAATTACAGAAATATTGAATGAACATTCATCATTGAAACATTCTCAATATTTAGATTCTTCCTGAACTCAAAAAAGTTCATTTGATGGGACATATAAACATCTGCAATATGCTTTTCAAACATGAAGAAAATGAAGAGGATTGTGCACAAAAATGTGGTGCGCAAAGGGTCTTGAGCCTCATGTGACGATTCTCCTCAAATGTCATCAAAAGCAGACATTCATCAGAGAAAGATTATGCTCTAAGTGTGAAAAGATTCTAAAGGTGTTATGTTTTTTTGAGCTTTTAGCAAGAAATCAAACAATACCAATATGTACTGTTGGCAACTCGACTGTGAACAAGCTCAGAAACATTCTGAGCTCATTAATTGTCAAGGACGTGTTCCTTGACAACATGAGACCACACACAAGGTTGATTAGCCATCAGAAATGATTAAAGCTTAAGTGGGAAGTGATGCCACATCTGCCATACGTTCAACCCTGAGAATTCAGGTTTCCACTTGTTTTGTCCTTTTTAAAACTCCTTGCATCGTATAATGTTCAATTCACATGAGCCTGTAAACCAGCACCTTGTTCATTTTTTCACAGATAAAGATAGGTCTGATAAAAAATGAGAAATTATGAAATTTATATAAATAGATGACCTTTGAAAAACAAAGGCAAAATGTTTCATGTGTTTTCTGACAAGTAACTACATATACATTTTTTGAAACAATGCTAAATCATATAATCATTAATATAATTAAAATCAAACCCATTATTTATGAATCTTAATACAACATATATAAATTTGAGTCAATAAGAGCTTCTCTTAAAGTTTCTTTGTCACATAAAAGCCACTTATTACATCCTGTAAAAATACAAGAACATTTCATGTGTCTGCATGTCATGATTGTGCAGCATCCATGCTAATCTTCTCTGCACTGTTCCAAGGTTAGTAAGCATGCTGCACAAGTTTCAAGTATTATATTGAACAGGGTTGGTAAGAGTGGACATCTACTCTTTACTTGAATTTAGAAGGAATGGCTTCAGTTTTTCCTCATTTAGTATGATGGTGGCAGCAGAATGTCATATACGGCTTTAAACATTCTGTACTATTTTCATGAATATTTTTAATTACAGAAAGGTGTTGGATTTTGTCACAGGACTTTTCTGCACTTACTGAGATGATCAAGTGGTTTTAAACTTAATTCTGTTTATATGGTGTATTAAACTTACTGATTTACCCATGTTTAATCAATCTTACATCCCTGAGATAAAGCAAATTTAGTCATGGTATATGATTTTTGCAATGACTGTAGTATCTTATTGAGGATTTTTGCATCTAGATTCATCAGCTACTTCAGCCTGTAGTTTTCTTTTGTGGTGAGTCTATATTCACTTTTGGTATAAAAGTAACAATGGCTGTATAGAAAGTGTTTGAGAATGTTTCTTACTTTTAATTTCATAGTACAGTTTGAGGAATACCAGCCTTACTTCCTCTCTAAAATTCTGGTAAAACTCAGTGATAAATCCACCAGGTCCTGGGCTTTCCTGAGTTGGAAGAAATTTTATTACTGTCTTCATTTCTGTAACTGTTATTGGTCTATTTAGGATTTTTCTATCCTCTTGGTTCACTACTGGTACAATTAAATATCTACAGTAATTTATCCTAGACATGGTACATGGTATGGTATCTTCCAGGTTCTTTAATTTATTGGAATAGAAACATTCAAAATAGTTCCTTATAATCCTCTGGATTTCCACATTGTCTGTTTTAATATTGCCTTTTCTATTTCTAATTACATTTATGTGGGTCTTCTGGTTTTGGAGAGTTTAGGTAAGGACTTATCAATCTCATCCTTTCAAAGAACCAACCCTGACTCAATGATTCTTCGTCTGTACTTATCTCAATTTCATTGATTTTTGCTATGATTTTTAAAACTTATTTCATCCTACTAGTTTTGAGTTCATATTGCTCTTGTTTTTCCAGCACTTTGAGATGTAACATTACATTGAGTTATTTTCAAATGCTCTATTTTTCTAATACAGACACTCACCACTATAAACTTTCATAACTGCTTTTATTGTGTCTCAAAAACTCTTATGTATTGCCAGTGTTACTTAGGAATTTAAAAAAATTCTTCCATGATTTTTAAAATTTTTCTATCAGGTTTTCATTGATATTCAAGCATATTATTTCATCCCATTGTGATCTGATAGTTTTCAAAAGATTATCCAATTTCTTTTCAAATTATTGAGATATTTTATGGTCTACAGTATAATCTGTTGATATTTGTGAGAAGGTTCCAACAGGAACTTAGAAGAATGTATATTCTACTGTTAATATATACATATCTATAAAATTTATTTGAAACTTTAGCCAGAGCAATCAGGCAAGGAAAAATATTAAAAGATATGAAAAGCAAACAAGATATATAAATTTGAAGACAATATAATCCTTTATATAAAAACGAAAAGAAACTTGAAGAGTAAATTCCTAGAACTTATAAGCAAATTCAGCAAAGTTAACATACACACACACGCACACACACATACACTCACACATAATAATGATAGGATCCTTGTGCACCATTCTTGTAGTGAACTTAAGAAAGAAATCAGTAAAATAACTCCACTGATGACATCTTAAAAAATTTAAATACCTAGGAATCATCTTAAATAAGGTGGTAAAGACCTCTACAATCAAGATTATAGTAATCTAAAGACAGACAATGAAACAGACATTAGAAAATGAAATTTCATTTTAGTAGGTAAGTAGCATCAATATTGATAAAATAGCCATATTACTGGCCATATTATTAATGGCTGCATTATTAAAATACCAAATACATTCTTCACAGATATATATCCAGAAGACACCCAAAATGATTAAAGCAATCTTAAGGAGAAACAAACAAACAAACAAAAAAGAAGGCATCATGATTTCCTAATTCTTGACTTCCAACTACACTACAGGCTACAGTAGTAAAATTAGTATGGCACCCAAAAATAGACACATAGATCATTGCAACTGAAGATGTACAAAAAAACCTCCTATGTCTCAGCCATATGATTTTTCACAAAAAGGCCAAAAACAAACACTGGAGAAAAGAGAAGCTCTTAATAAAAAGGGAGTGTTGGAAAAACTGCTTATCAAAATGCAGAACAATGAAATTAGAACCGTATTTCTCACTAAACTCAAGTCTAAATGGACCAAAGACATGGATATAAAAACAAAACTCTGAAACATGCAAAATAAGACACGGAAAACATCTAATGCCACAGACACAGCTATGGACTTCTTGAACAGAACTCTAATAGTACAAGAAATAATAATACCAAGGATCAACAAATGCAATTCTATCAAATTGAAAAGCTGTCAACAGAATAGAGACAACTTACAAAATGGGAGAAGACTGCCTGATATTCTTCTGACAAAGGGCTAATAACTAGAAAATGCAAAGAAGTACAAATCAGAAACCCCCCAAATCAGGAACCTTCTTGAAAGACAGACTAATGAAGTGAATAGGCACTGCTCAGTAAAAGAGGTACATTTGATGAAAAACTATATAAAAAATTGTTCATCATATTTAGCCATAAGAGGAATGTAGATCAAAGTGACTGTGAAATTCTTTGTTACTCCAGTCAGAATAGCTATCATCCAAAAACGCAAAAAAAAAAACCCAAACTGTTTCTTCTACAATATTTGTATGAATGAAAACTATACATTCACTATAGAAATCAGTATGGAGACTGCTTAAAAAAACCCTAAAAATTGAAATTTCACTTGATCCCGCTATATCTCCCCTGGATATATCCTGAAAGAGTTAAAGACATAATACTATAGTGATACATGCATATCCACACTCATGGCAGCTCACTTCACAAGAGCAAAGCCCTGGAAACAGCCTAAATGTCCATGAACATAAAATGAATCAAGAAAATACTATATAGACACAAAATAAAATTTGATCCTGCCATTAAAAAAGGATGGATGAAATTATTTAAAGGAAAACAGACAGATTTTGGAACTATAATTTTAAGTGAAATAAGTTAGATACAACATGGTTTCTCTCACATAAAAAATCCAGTTATAAATAGAGAACTAATGGCAGAAGACTCTTTCATCAGAAGATCAAAAAAGAGAAGAAAAAGGATAGGAAAGGAAAAAAGGAGATTGTAAATGGTTAAGATGTGTATGTATGTGTTTGGTTTGTTTTATCTAAATTTTTATTGGTATATGTTTGTAATACATGAAATTTACATTTGTTTTGGAAGATCAGTATGCATACACACCAAAGTCCACTCAGATCAATCACCAGCGTAAACAGTATACAATCAGTAATAACAAACCGATTTTTCTGAGTTTTTTTCCACATTTCTGCATAAACATAGAAGTGTATTTTTGTGTTATTGGTTTACTTTCATTGATTAGTCTATTACTCTGTGAAGCTAATTCACATGGATAAGCTTTCAATACATTAATCTTTTAACAATGTTGGCAAATTTAACAATGCACTCATATTTATCTTGGTGTCCATTAAACACAACACCTAGCAGAAGAGTGCATGATTTTTGTTTATTTTTCCCAATATTTATTAGTACCTACATGCAATATATAATAATTACACTGAGCTTGATTATTTTGTGCACACATATCTCATGATATTATTACAATCCCTTCCCTTTATTGGCTCTCCCACTCCTTCCATTAGCACCTCCCCTTTCCCCCGCTCCCACTATCACACTCATTTGGTTTTATAAAACACCTGCATTCTGAGTTTCTCAGAGAAACCATGTGATATCTCACTTTCAGAGTTTCACTACGCATGATGGTCTCAATTTGCATCCTTTTACTTACAAAGGCCTCAAATATATCTGTCTTTATAAAACAGTAGTACCCCATAGTGTCAATGCACCACAACTTTTGTATCCATTGATCAGTTGATGGATAGTTCAGCATCTTCCACAGTTTAGCTATGTTAGCTGTGCTGCTATAAACATGAGTATACATGTTCCTCAATTACATGCAGCTTTTAACTCTTTTGGAAAGATACCTAAAAGAGACATTACTGTTTCAAATAGGTTTAAATAAACTAACTGCGCAAAGATTTTCAATGAAACTTTTAGCTTTGTTTTAGCTTATTTTCTCAATTTCAACCTTTCTGACCCTCTAACTTTTCTTTATTGGTCAGAGTACTTATTTCATCAAACAGAGAGCTATTAATAATTATTCTGGATGTCTTATGAGGCTAAGCAAACACTAAAAAGTTTGAGGCAAGGTATCTTCTTTAATAAATTGATTTTTATGTTATTAATATGTATTCTCACTGTTACTTGAGGAGATAAGGTAAGGCCAATATCAACAGTTAGAAGAAAATAAATACACTTGTGAAAATGTGAAAGCAAGAATCTCCTGCCAAGGTAGCCCAAAACTATTTTTCTATCCTCTGGATCACAGCCAGATAATCAAAGTTACCAGTTTATCAAAGTTACCACCGTAACTACACCCTAGCAATAAACTACTTTTTCTATGTATAAGGACAAAAACCAAGGCTTTTCTTCTCAGCTAACACAAGGTTACACTTTTATTCTCTAGGGAAGTTTCATTCAGAAATAACAAAGCCTTTTAGTCCATTTTAAGACAGTAAACTACAACCGTCTGTTCATTTTCTCTCCTCATATTAACCAAGAACACCTAGAGGAGAGGGAGTTGTTGCCCTCCCCCAATCAAAAAAAAAAACCTCAGAAACATCAAAAAATTCAAGGACATGTCGGCTTTCTTAAAACAGGACTGAGAGAGGGGAAGACTGCAGCCTTAGGTAAAGAGCATACATTAGTAAAGCTAAAAGAATATGTAACCTAAGTGTTTGTGTAGCTCTTATTTATGGCTTGTTGTCTTCGGACGATTCATGCCTGCCCCCATCAATACATATGTCAACAGCAATAGCCCAAGTTATAAATGTTATAGAATAATTTCAAAGTGGGGTGAAAATCCTACTGGAGTAATGAAGAGATAATATCTGATCATCATTCGCTATTCTACCCTCTCCCCCTCTAAATTCCAAAACTGGTTAGATTGTAGTCGTATCAGTTCCTGTTCCAGAACCCAGAAAAACACCATTCCTAACTTCATTACACTGGATCATTTGAGCTAGGTCAGAAACAATGTATACAGAATTAACACAAGGTAGTTTCAGAATCCACCCTTAAAGGTATTAGATTAGATCCTTCATCTTTCTCTTTCCCTCCTGCAACAACTTTGAAAACTAGGTGATTGTTATGGTTGGGATACAGGTTGTTGATGCAGTACTGGGGAGTGACAGGAAAATAAGGGCTCTATCTCTATCAATGGATAAGTCCACTGATGGTATCATAATTTGATAGCATTATTGGGAATGTGAAAACAGGAGGTAGGACTTAGTTAAAAGAAGAACATGGAAGCATGACCTTTGGGACTACACCTGATACCTAGCTCCTAAGATCTTTCATCCTTTCTGCTTCTTCAACGCCATAAAAGAAGCATCTTTCTACTGCCACACCATTCTGTTATGATGTCTCTGCCTCCTCACAGGCCTGAAAGCGACAGAGCTAGTCAAAAACAGATTGAAACCTCTAAAACCATGAGCCCAAAATAAATCTTTCTTCCTTTAAATTCTTTATCTCAGATATCAAGTCACAGCAACAAAAAGGTGGCTAACATAGTAATGGTGGCATCATAAGAGGGAGGGAACTGTGATATTTGCTATGGTTTGTAACGACACAGAATGAACAAACTACTGCTACATAAATCATCAGTAATCATCTTATGAAATATTTTAAATTACACTGTAATTTAATGGTTGACAAAACTTAAGCTTTAAATATTTGTGTGTAGGTTTTAATTTAAAATAAGATCAAAATTAATAAACTGCAAGAAAAAAGACAATAGAGATTAAGATGCTGAAATACTAAACCCAGACTTTCTTATCAGTAAAGAATCACAAAAAAGTTCTTACAGCAGATTTTTGTACATATACTTCCTAAGCTGTAGTTCACTTACCCAAATGAATTATAATAATCTTGCCCACTGTGCCAGCTCATGACACTGAATAAAATGTTCTACTTTGGGATATTATAAGCTATAACACATAATATCTGTAGCTCCCATGCTGGCAAATAAGCTGTTTGACATAAATTAAGCAAGTGGCTTTAATTCATGCTAAATTTAAAAGATAATAAAAGTATTAAAGTACTAATTAGTTTCAAGACATTCTGATTATAAGCCTGTCATATTTAAGAGAATACTTCATTAAAAAAATTTAAATGTTTAAATTTTGTTTAAGTTTTATGCATAGTTGAGACAATTCAAAATGGCATCTCAGCACTCTAATGCAAATAGTATCTGTAAGAAATCACTATTAAAATTCAATTCAAAAAGTAACATAATATTAGTGATATTACAATGTATTGCAATGTTTTTGTAAAGATGTCACGAATCCTTATATCCTCACGCCATGTGCCTCAACATAAAATTATAGGATCTTAGGTCATCCTTGGTAATACTTCTTAAATCAAAATGTTATTTAAAGTAAGTAAGTAATAGAATGCAGACAAAAGAAAAGTATTCCAGAAATTCCCCTTTCTTAATTAAATATCATTTAGAGTAATATAACACAGTGAACAAAATAGGCAAATAAACATCAAAACAAAGCAGGAGTGACCACATTAATAACAGACAAAATAAAATAAGGAGTATTATTAACACCTTAAAAATACAATAATGGGTTTAATTCTAACCAGATATAATAAATCATAAATCTGTAAGAACTTAACAATGGAGCAACAACTACCAGGCAAAAAATGATAGAAGGAGAAATATGCAAGTCCATAACCATAGTTGGAAACTTCACCATACCTATCTTAGCGAGCAGAAAATCAGTCAGATTATAGAAGACTTACTACAATATTAAATTAATACAAAGTTTAAACTTTAATTAGACTAGTATGATCATCCACTCAACTAAACTTCAATCTCTGGACTTCTGTGTTGATCTTTGCACTATTCAATTTTAAAAAGAATCCTACTAAGTCAGATAATAGAGAATTTTCCATCCTGAAAATCACCCTGGCCTGCCCTCAGCAATAATCCTGTACAGTTGGTTTAGTCAGAATCCCCCTTCCTTCATATCATTTCCATCCTCTGACCTCTACCTTGTCCCTTAGCTATAGATTCCACTTGTCCTTGGTCTATTCAGAAGAGCCTGGCTCTATGCTGATGTTTCTTTTTCCCTGTTGCAGTAATTCCTGAATAAACCTGTTCTTATCACCTTAACTATTGCTTAACTATTGTTTGGATGGCTTGCTTTAACATCAACATAACCTATCTGGTAAGCATAAAACATTCCACACAACAATGAAAGAATACACAAACTTTTCAAGTGCACAAGACACATTTACCAAAAGAAATCCTAGACTATCAGACTTCCACACACTTATAAGAGGTAAAATCATAAAAAGTTGATTATCTTACCATAATAGAAGTTAGTAATTGGTTGCACAAAGATACCTGGAAAATTCTTGATAATCCTAAATTAACAATGCTTTAAGAGCAAAGTTAAAAAAATTTTAACTAAGTAAAAACAGAAAAACAATATATCAAATTTGTTGGGTATAAGTACGTCAGTTCTTTGAGGAAAATCTTTAGTATTAAATGCATATGCTAAAAAAAGGAAGGGGGCTAGAGGAAAAGTGCAGTGGTTAGAGTGCTCACCTAGCAAGCTCAAGGCCCTGAATTCGATTCCCCAGGACCACACTAGGCAGGCATGGTGGTGCACACTGTTAATCCCAGTACTGGGGAGGTTGAAGCAGGAGGACTGCTGTGTGTTTGAGGACAACCTGGATTACATAGTAAGTTCAGGAACAGCCTGCCTACAGACTGAGACCTTGTCTCAAAGAAACAGAGAGTTTCTATAAAAACAAAAACAAAATAAACAAATAAAAAAACCACTGAACAGAAAATTAAGTCCAAAGCAAGCAGAAGGAAGGAAATGATAAAGACCAAAAAACAATGAAAATAAAAACACAGAAAATCAATGAAACCAAAAGGATGAGCCTTTGGAACGATGAATGGACATTAAACTTCTAGCAAAAAAAGATACACATTTCCAATACCAGATAAAAGATGTGAAAAGATCCTACAAACAGTAAAAAGATAAGAATGTAAGTGCTTTCCCTACCCACGGAATTGCATATATATGTACAGTGCATATCTATATGTATACAAAATATAGATATACACACATTAATATATATACACACACACACACACACACACACACACACATATACACAACAGGGGGATTACTGTGAGTTTGGGGGCAATCTATATTACACAGTGAGTTCAGGACCAGCTTGCACTACAGAGTGAGAACTTTCCTTAAAGAAACAGAGTTTCTACAAAACCAAAAATAAAACAAAATATATATAGTACACACATACCCACGATAAATTTTAATTTAAAAATTAGGTATATTCAATCCACAGCACCAAAAAAAGACAGAAAATAAGATTAATAATAATAAAAGAAAAATTAAAATATACTATAATTTAAAATTCGTAAACTATTTCAGAAATTTTCCACACAATATTTTTTGATTGCAGTTGACCAAGGGTAAAAGACACAAGATAAGGGAGGAGGGGTATGTACTACTCTATTACAAACAATTTCACAGTCCTCAGCTTGATAATGTGGGTAAAAAGGAAACTTCCTTGAAAGAAACAATCGATCAGTGTGAATTCAAAAAGAGACAGAAAACCAGAACAGCTCTGTATCTATTAACAAAATGAGTTTATATTTTTAAAAGCACTTTTCAACAAATAAAACCCCAAGCTCAAGGATTATAAAACCTCTTAAATCACCTTTATTTCCTGGAAACCTTGCGTCTTGGAGGCTTCTGTCTAATTTGGATAGATTGCTCTTGATCTCTGCTACAGAACTGTACCTCTAAGGACATTATTTGACTGTTTTCTTGGGATGCTTTTCTATTTCTTCTATTCTCGGCCCTCTTTCCAAGTCTTTGTTTTGCTATAGCATAACTTCCAAAAACTTCTGAAGCTTTCTAATCTAATAATTTCTTGCCTCCATCCTTCATGAGTTATTGAAACATGTGTAATGGGAGCTGAAGTCTTGTCTGTCAAAACTTTGAAATCATTGCAACAGTGTCTTTTAGCAGACAATACAGCTGTCAAGAGGACTGACACTAACTGGGCATCGTGGCACAATGATCCCAGCACTCTGAGAGGCTGAGGCAGAAGGATCACAAGTCTGAGGACAGCCAGGACAACCTAAAAGTTTTGTAATACCCTAACCTGTCTCAAAACAAAACAAAACAAAACAAAACAAAACAAAAAACAGCAGGAGAGAGGGACAGATGCTAACATATTCTTTTTTGTTGTTAGGTTTTATTTTTTTCTCTCTAAAAATCTTCAGGATTTTTTTCATCTTTGGTGTTATCAACTTTTACAAATACGAGCCAACGGAAAAGATTTTTGGTTGATCTTGTGTTTTACTGAGCACTGCTTGGAAAAGAAACAGAACACTATACACTTGTTTTTAAAGAAAGTTGTTTCGGTTAAGGAGGTAGTATTCACGGTGAAGTTTTTACTATCATTTTGTTCTTAATTACATTGCCTGATAAACATCATTTTACAAAAGTAATGCCTTTAAAAATAAAAATGTTCTAAAAATGTCAATTAAAAGTTTCTTAAGTGCAAACTCCTTGATTTCAAAGTCCTACTTCTAGAAATCAATGCACTGGCAAAAGGGTGCAAAGCTAAATATACAAGCATATGCATCATAGTGTTCTCCACAATATCAAAAAATTAGAGAACAAGTACTTAGCAGAACACATGTAAGGAAAGTAAGATATAAAAAGATGTATGACAGGATGCTTTGATCTATACAGTAACCATTAAAAGAACACTCCAGTATATACAACCTCTGAGGGTAAAATGGAATGAAAATATAAATGAATAAAATGAGCAATTACCAAGTATTTTAAAATAAAAACATACCACTGGATTTTTTAAAAAATTCAATTCTACATACATTGTAACCAAAACAAAGCTAGCATTGCTATATCAGAAAAGCACCAGGAAACCAGGTCTCTTGGTACAGGCCTGTAACCCCACAACCTGGGAGGATGACGTAGAAGAATCTCATGTTTGAGTTGAGTCTGAACAACTTAAACAATTGTGTGAGATCTTTTTTCAAAATCAAAGCAAAAAACAAAAAACAAAAACCTAAAAAATGGGCTTAAAATGTAGCTCAATATGAAGGTCCTGAGTTAGATCCCAGAACCATCAACACCTAAAAAAAATAAATAAAATAAAGAAAAGAAACATAATGATTAAAACAACATCATTCAAAATGAGTGACAAAATTCAAAGGACTGACTTACAGCAAAAGAGATCAATCATAAATTTACTGCTTTGAGTAGCATGACTTCAAAATAAATAAATCGAACACCAGCAAATTGTTAAGGGCTAGAAGTAGAAACAATTTCAAAAAAGTAGAACATTTCAAACAAGTCTCAAACAGGCCTCTCTATTCATCTTGACGTAAAACAGTAGAAAGTAAAGAAAGTAATGTATGTTTAAAGATTTTTTAATTCAACCCAAAACACTAAAGCACATGTTGTTTGTTATGTATTTTTACTTTTCCAGTATAGTACATCTCAGTTTTTCATTTCGCTACCAAGCACTGGGAAAAAGATACAATGCACATTTTCAAGAGAGGAGTCAGTGTACTGTGGCCCATAGCCTAAATTCATCCCCAGGAACTGTGCTAAAAATATAATTAATTGGGAGGATATCAGGCTGTGGCGGCTCCAGGAACTTGAGCTCCTATATACTATACACTCAAATTCAAGTGAGTGTAAATAGTAAAATAAAATTTGATTTAATAAATCAGAAATCATCAGCTAACCTTTAACCCGAGAAACTGTCAACTAGGTGCTAAGGACTTTCCCCATTAACCAATCAACTCGGTTTATCTTCTAATAAATATGTTTGTACAGCCTAAGTTTAGAATAATCTTTACCTTTTTAAATGATTGAAAAGGAAGGAAGACAGAAAGAGAAGGAAAGAAAGAAAAGGAAAAAAATACGCAACACACTGTTTTATACCTATGAAATCAAAAAACAAACCCGTAGTCCTAGATTGCACAGCACCATGTTAACTGAAACTCCACTGAGTAAGGATTGCCTTATTTACTAGTTGGTCCTTTTCAGAAATAGAGGACATTCAAATGACTCATAAATAAATATGTGAAGAGGTGTTCAATAACATTAGTCATTGTCATCACAGGAATTAGGGAGAAACTCCCTTAATGATTTCACTATAAGCCTATCCAAATGGCTAAAATAAGAGACAGTGTAAAGCGTCACAAGCCTCTGGTGGAAACAGAATTCTTATATACTCATGGTGAAAATATAATTAACAACTGATTTGTAACTTTTTGGTAATGTATACCACAAATATGTATCTGCATAGCCTCTAACAGCCATTTCACTAGCAAGTTCATACCCAACAGACATGTACACATAAATTTATCAAAAGATTTGTAAAATGTATATAACAACCCTATTAGTAATACTTATGAAAATGATCATAGCTGCCTTATTGGTCACAGTCCGAAAACTGAGTGTAATAATAATAATGGACAGATTACTGCTACATAACTTGTATAAATCTCACAAATACTGAGCTAAAGCCAGACACAGAGGACTGAGTGCTGTATGATTTCTTTAATATAATGCCAACAGTGGGCAAAATTCATTAACAATGTTAAGATAATGGTTACCTTTGGATAGCTGGCATAAAATGTGACTTTGAGAAACAAATACTATCAATGTTTTCTCTTGACTCAGGTACTGGAAATGAGGGTAATCACACCTGGCAAAAATTAAATGAATTGTACTCATACAATTCAGGCAAATTTTCTGTATTTCTATTTATTAACACATAAGCAAGATTTCTATAAATCTTATGCCTATGAAGGAACTTAAGTAACATCTCTCATTTTTTTGATTCGTTACTATTTCCTCACTCCAGTAAGATAATTTATACTACCTCATAAAATCAGCTTTATCTCAATTTTTATTGCATCGGATACCCGATGATTGTGTAACTGTCACTTTAGGTTAATTTCATCTGAAATTCCAAAGGGAAACTTTTCAAAGCCCGTAACTGGTAACAGCGCGTTAAAGCTATCCGGGGAACAGAAAAAAAAAAATTTGTTTGATCTACTGTTGGGCTAACCTTTGTCTCCTCTCACTGTGATTTCCACTTGCATAAAGTGCTCAAATGAGCTTTTCAAAACGCCTGCTTTGGTGGAAAGTTGTTTTCACCTCCTGTCTAATCATGCAACTATTTTCTGTTCAGCTCCCCACACCCAAAGAGCTCAGCGTCCTTCTCAAACACTGTGGGTGGTGTTGGCTTCCAGCAAGAAAAACGCGGGCCACGGGGCGTCGCGAATTGTTAAAAATCCTAACGGGATCTCTCCGCAGCGCTGCGCCCACAGAAGCGTGGCGTCCCCGTTCACACAAGCGTGAGGACTGAAAGATAGAAACGAGTACGCGCCTCTCCAGGTCGCTGAGGAGATCGCCGGCCGAGCTCTGACTGGAGCCCTGCAACTCGCCGGGATTTAAGAGAACAAAATCAAAACACACGCAAATTCTAACACACGCTCAGCTGTCGGTCTCTCGTAAAGGAAACGGGACCACGGCCACACCGGGCCCAGAAAGGTCTGTCACCCGCGGACCCCGCGGCGCGGACCCTCGAGGGGGCCCGTCACCCCCGGGCGCGCGGCCAGCGGCGACTCGGCGCGGCGCCCGGAGCTTCTCCACACGGCTCGGCCGGAAGTCCCGAGCGGCCTCACGCCCACCCCAGTCGCTCGCCAGCGGCTCCAACGTCCCGCCAACCCATTTACCTGAGCGGCGCCCGGCACCACCCAGAGCTTCTCCGGCCCCAGGCGCCGCCGCGGCGTCAGCCAATCGCCGCCCGCTCGGGTTCCCGTCCGGGTGCGCACGTCTCCGGACGACCGAGCGGGGCGGGGCGCGGGCGGGACCGAGGAGGAGACTGCCGGTGGCCGCGCGCGAGGGCCCACGGGGCGCCGAGGCGGCGCGCACCGGGCATGCGCGACCCCTGCGGCCGAGGCGCTGGGCGGGGCTTGCGCGCCAGCTGGGAGCTCGGAGAGCCGTCCGAGAGGGGCGCGGGAGAGACGGGCGCTCCGGTCGTGAGGTCCGGGTGGTGCGGCGACGAGACTTTGGCTGGAGGAGGGAAAACGCGTAGTTGGACACGAGTCTTGTGGTGATCCTCTGTGGAAGTGTAGTTCCGCGGGCGCGCGCGCGCTCGGCTTGAGCTAGGAGGTAAGACCCCGGGAGCAGGAGCGGAGCGCCGGGCCGTGGCGAGCGTGAGGGCAGGAGAGCAGGAACGATCCCCAGGCCTAACCCTCCAGCGTTTCAGGCCCAAACCTTTGAACCGGTGGCTTTTGGGATTTTTGTTTGTTTTTGTTTTTGTTTTTGTTTTTAAGTGCTGGAATGATATCTGTGAGGAAAAAATAAGTGAGCCTTCTAGTATTAAAAAAAAAAAAATCCTCCTCTGCCTCTAGGCTAAAACATGAGATAGAAAACCAGTCATATATTTAAAAGAGACTTTTTCAGGTCTGGTTTAATTAGTTGCCTGTAATTCAAATGTGTGTGTCCCCCCGCCCCCCAAACAATATTGCTTTTTAAAAGTGTCATTTTGATTCTTGTTTTTCATTAATCTGACATTGAGAATTAACATATTTTTGTGGTGTTGAAACTTGAGCTAAGGCTTTGACACTGAGCCCTCAGCCCTTTGCTTTTATTTTTGTTTCGGCACTGTTTTGTTAAATTGCTCCCAGGCTAGGTTTCAACTTTCAATCTTCCTGCTTCAGCCTCCCTGTACTCTGGGATCATAGGATGTGCCATCCTGTCCAGGTAGCCCAACGGTTTATTGAGCATATACTGTGAGCAAGGTAATCTTCTGGCTGCTGGGTAATGATTAATAATAGGAGAGAGGAGCTGTATATTCCCTAGAAAATAGACATAGTATTAAGTGTTGATAGATACCCAAGTTAGTGTTAAAGGTAATGAAAGTACTTACACCTCAATTAAAAAATCAGTGTAAATTAGTTGAAAAATGCTTTTTAATCACAAAATTTTGTTTATTTGTGTGGCAATGAATGGACAGTGCTCTCAAGGGGTTTGTTGTAGGTTCAGGTTTGAAATGCAGCCAGGCTGGTTTGAAGCAGACATTTATAAACTTAAAGTACCATAAAAATGTATGGGACAAATAGAGGAGTGGTATAGTTTATCTGAATAAACACTCCAGTCAGAAAGGATGCCTTGTGTAAAGGTTTATGGCTAAATAAAATCATGTGTAAAAGAAAGGAGAAGCAGTTGCTTTTCTTAGTAGGAAATTGGGGAAAAAAGAATAATGAGTATGATACTGAGAAAATTGAAACCAAATGATTAGTATGGGAAATTTAGAGAAGCTGATTATAATATTTTTCTTTGAGTAAAAATTTATTTTGCCTCATTTTTTTAAAGCTAGTTGTTGTCTTCTTGAAGTCTCCAGGGTAAAGAGAAATCTCGCTTTTAAATTTTCATCTCTTCTCTTTTTATATACTTAATTCAAATAGAAGCCCTTATATTTTCTACTCATTGTTTTAGCTTAAGTAACTCATTAATGTTCTGTCTCTAAATTTTTCACACTGTAATAGCTTTTTCCTTACTTTTCCCTACTACCCCATATATACACATGCACACACAACACTCCATTCTCCATTCTGTTAATAGTTGCTTGATTGGGGGTGAGTTTGGAATGAGGAAACAGAATTGGGAAGTCTTGGGGATGAGAACTATGAATTTTCTAAGTATAGAAGTAGTTAACAAAGTCAGATGTGGGAGTGGAGGAGATGTGGAAAAAAAGAATTTTTAGGAGAATCAACTTGGGAAATCTAATTTTAGGTCCAATTGTTTTAGTTTATGGTAAGAGTCTGTTTAGTTTTAGTTTTGTAAGAAACCGCCATACTATCTTCTAGAATATCTACCATTTTGCATTCCCAACAGCAATTAAGAGTTCTTGTTAGGGCTGGGGAAATAGCACCACAGTTAAAACACTTGCCTTTCATGCTCAAGCTCTGGGTTTCGTTCTCCATCACCCCAGCACCTTATAAAGATCAGCTGGGAATCGTGGCCCACGCTTATAATCCCACTGCTTAGAAGGCTGAGGCTGGCTGTGAGGCGAGGCACCATAGTGAGTCTGTGGTCAGCATTGGCAGCAGAGCTGTAGCCTGTCTCAAAAAAAAAAAAAAAAGTTTTTGTTGCCTCATACCCTCACCATCACCAGCATCCAGCATTTGTTGCTGGTAGTTTGGGTTTTGGCATTCTCAGTGATGTATAGTGGTTTCCATTTCATCAGATGCTAAACCCACAAGGTGCATCAAGCTTAATATATTTAAAGTTAGAAAAAACTATTGTGTTTGGATCAGAATAGGTAAGGGACAAAATAGTACAAGCCAAAAATATAGAGGTATGCTGTTCTAATAGAGCCCTGAAAGGGCCGTAAGTTTGATTTTTTTTTTTTTTTTTTGGAGACAAGATCTTGCTCCATAGCTCAGGCTGATCCTGAACTCATTATGGAGCTCACACTAGCCTTGAACTCACAGCAATCCTCCTGTCTCAGCCTCCCAAATGCTGAGATAGGTATGTGCCACCATGCCCGCCTTACATGGTGCAGGGGAATTGAACTCTGGTACTTAGCGCTTAACTTAGGACTTTAACTGCTGAGCCATTCTTCCAGCCTTTGATTTTTTTCTTAATACAACTGAAAACTATTGGAGAATCTTTCAAAACAGTATTGTTAAGTACTTTATACTTTTAAAAATTATGCTGAATAATGAGTGAAAACTATAAGGCCCAAGAGACTAATCAGGCAGCTTTTCTAGTAGTCCAAATTAAAATTTATATGGCTGGCACTAAGGTAGTGGTAATGGAGATAGACATGAAAAAAATTAGGGTATATTTTTGATGGAAAAATTCATAGTATATATTAATGTTCTTATAAACTGAATATGGAAAATTTTGCCAGTTCTGGCTAATAAGATGCATTACAATGAAAATCAATTGGAAAGCTATCTTTTCAAAAAGAGTCCTATTAAGAAAAAAATTTAGCCCATGCCATTTCTTTCTGCTTGGGTCGCTAGAGTGAAGCCATGACACTGGCAGCCATCATCAATATCAATCAGAAAGATGGAGGATCCTGAAGAGAAAAGAAAAGATTTGATTCTTAATGACATAAGTTATCTGCAACACCAGCCTCAGACTAGCTACCTCTATTTTCCTGAATATAAGATTAGAGACAAAAACAAAAATCTTATTTTTTTTAGAATCATGTAATTAGATTTTCTGTTACTTGGAACTAAAGAAACATTTCAGAAGGATACCAGTAGGGTGGCCACTGAAAGCTAAAATCTCAATTCAGTGCTCTTTGTCCCTAGCTTCTGATTGATTTGGTCTGGAAGGAATTGGTCTTTAAAAAATAATCTCCAGATGTTTTTACGAAAGGAACCAAGAGAAGTTGTATGTTTTATTGTTGTTATTATTTATGATTTAAGATATTAGAGTGTATCTGTCTGTTGATGGGCCTTATCCAATAGTAAGTAAGAAACTACTGGTGAGAGACTTCACATCAGTAGTTAAGACAGGATAATGTTATAAGCAAACCTCATCAAATAAAAGGGATTTTATTTTCATTCACTGAAGTAAAATTTACATAATGTAAAAAACCTTTTTAAATGAACATTTTCATTGGTTTCTAGTATATTCACAAGGTTGTATGACGATTTCTATTTCATTTCAAAACATTTTAATCACTCCTGTGTGGTTGCCAGCATCAAAATTGAATTGCATCATCTTTAACCAAACAGAGAAAGCCAGTATGTTCTGAAGGTTGGGCCCTCCTGCACATTAATGTCTATGGTAAAAATTACTGCAAAGACTCCCTATGGTTTTTTTATGCACATGTGCCAGTAATGATGACTTTTCCAAGAATTTTCCAAACTGCAACATGCTACATTCATCAAAAGGATACCGTTATAGATGTTTAAGAACAATTGTCTGATACAGAATCTCTACTATTGAGCTGTTTGTTTCCACAAACATTTTATGTACTTCTTTCCTTTGCCTTTACAAGTTTCCATTTCTTCAATCCCTTTGGTTATGCCCTTGTTCCACCGTGACATATATATCCCAAATTGTAATCCTTCTGCTTACTGTTGAATAAATTTATTTGGAGATTCTGTCTTTGCTGTTCATTAGGTTGGTATCCCATGAAGAAACCCTCTCTACCAGTTGAGCAGTTCCTCTCTATTCCACCATCCTCCTATCCCTACTACCTGACAACCACCAGTCTACTTTCTGTCTTGATGGATTTTATCTGTTTAGCTGATTTAAATAAACAGAGCAATAAAATATGTGATTTTTGTGTCCATATGTAAGAGATATTTTATACTAACAAGTATTTTCTCCCATTATAACAGGAGGAAATTGTGTGTGTGTGTGTGTGTGTGTGTGTGTGTGTGAGCGCGCGCGCGTGTGTGTGTGTGTGTGTGTGTGTGTGTGTGTGTGTGTGCAGCCATCAAGAAAGATGGGGTAGGGATGGGGACAGGCTACAGCCCTTAAAGTGCTTGCCTAGCAAGCACACACCATGTCTTTGATTCCCAGCACCACATAAACTGAATGTGGTAGCACACACTGTAATCCTGGCAACTGGGAGACTGAGGCAGGAGAACTGCCATGAGTTCAAGAACCTAGCTCAGAAAGAGAAAAAGAGAGTTAGAGAAAGAAGAGGTAACTGGAAGTGAGAAGATGAAAGACTTCCTCTGTGATTGCTTCTATCAGACTGATGAATAATGAGAGGGACAAACTTAATCAATGAGGCCAAGTGTTGATTGAAATGGAGGCCAGAGAGTTTGTGTAGAAATGTGAAGTTATGAAATGGTAGTCTCAGAAAGGGCAAATGACATAGTGAGAAGGTGGCTTTCTGCATGCCTGGAAAAGAGAACTCACTCCAGCCAACCTATCAACACCTTTATTTTATACTAAGAGAATTATGTGACAGATATCTGTTATTTAAGCTAGTTTGTTTGTGGAACTCTGTAATGTCAACTAAGAAGACAAATACAAGTCTACATGTACATGAAGCATGACAAACTCCAAGCAAAATTAAAATAACCCCATTGTGGTTTAGATCTGGAATGTCCTCCAAAAGTCTCATGTATTGGAATGTTATAGATCGTCGATTGAACCATGTGCTATTGGGAGATTGTGGCCTAGTTGGTAAGGGTAGATTACAGTCATGTAAATTGGATAACAGGCATATAAATTGGATTATAGGTGTGTAGTGGCGGTTTACCACACCTTCCACACCAGGATCCAGGAGAGACTGATCACTGGGATGAGATCAGTGATATATAAGCTGGAAGGATATATATGCTGCTTCCTTCCTTCGTTGGAGGACTAGATTCAACTTGCCTTAACTTGTCTTTCTGTTTGTAATGTTGTGGAGCTACCTCCACCTCTGCCTCTGCCCTGTACTTCCACAGTTGCCAGCTGCCCATGAATGGACTGTGATCTTCTGAAACTGAGCTAAAAAACTTTTCCTCCCATAAATTTGTGGATGTCAGGTATTGAGTCACAGCAACAAAAAAGTAAATGAGACACACCCTCACACTGAGACATATTATAAGGTAACAGAAAATCTGGAAAGCTGCAAGATAGAAGCAAATCATTCTCACAAAGGACTCTCACTGTAATTAACAGCTGATTTCTTCCCAAAAGTCATGGAAGCCAGAGGCAGCAATACTTCATACATATATGACTGAAAGTAAAAACAGAACCCTGTCAATCAAAGAATGTTATTATCTGGAAAATCAACCCTTCAGAAATGAAGAAAGTAAGATATTCCTGGGTAAAGAAAAAAATAATTCATCATTTGTAATCCTACTCTACAGGAAATGCTAAAGGGCAGCCATACAGGCTTAAATGAAAGGTACTTTCCTGATTTCAAAACCTCCTATAAAGCTAATTGACCAAAATAGTGTGGTACAACCTTAAGAACAGACATATATTATAATACAGTACAAAGCCCAGAAAGAGCCTAGCCTGGTAGCACAGGCTTGTAATCCAAGCACTGTGGGAGGCAGAGGCAGTAGGATTGTGAGTCAGGCTCAGCCTCAGCAGTCTAGCAACTTACCACAACCCTTTCCCCAAAGTCAAAAAATAATGGGCTGGAATGTAGGTCAGTGTGAAAGCCCTAGGTTCCATCTTCAGTAAAACAGAAAAAAAAAAAAAAAACAGAAAACAAGATATTTATGGCCAGTTTACTAAAAAAGGTACCAAAGCGAACTGAAAAATAATCTCTCAACAAATAGTGCTGAATGATCATAGGCAACACGAATTTGAACTTTGTACTTCATAAAAGTTAACTCAGAATTGATTGGTGGCTTAAATGTAAGAACTAAAGCTTTAAATTATTAGATTAAGATATGGGAATAAATCTTTGTGCCTTTAGATTGGCAGTGGGATCTTAGGTAAACACCAAAAGCATAATCAAAAAGAAAGAAATTGAGTCTTATCAAAATATTTTTTGTGCATCAAAGCACATTATCCAGAAAGTGAGAAGAAAAACCTACAGATGAGAGAAAACACTTTCTAAGCAGATAACTCCAAAGATTTTAGTGTCCAGAATGTGTAACTCTTACAATCTCAAAAAGCCAACTCAATTTTTTAAAGAAGGAACAAAGGGGTCCTGGAAGAATGACACAGAGGCAAAGCACTTGCGTTAGAAGCACACAGCCCTCAGTTCAATTCCCCAGCACCACATAAAGCTGGGCATGGTGGCACATGCCTTTAATTCCAGCACTTGAGAAGCTGAGGCAGCAGGATTGCTAGGAGTCCATGACCAAACTGGTCTACAGAGCAAGACCCTGTCTCAAAAAAAATTTTAAAAAAGCTTGAATAGATATTGCTTCAAGGATACACATATGGCCAAAAAGTACATAAAAATGATAGTGTACTTGAGTGGTCATTAAGGAAATGCAAATTAAAACAATGTAATAAATGTAATACCACCACCTCTTCATATCCATCAGAATGTCTAAAATAACAATGATGGAAAATAAATTTAAAGATGTAGAATATGAATGTTCATGTAATGCTGGTGGAAGTGTGAGAAATAATAGTGAAAGTATAAAAAATTGGGAGATCCTTAAAAACTTAAACATAGAATTACTATTTGATATAACCATTCCTTTATATGTAAATATCCAAGAAAAATTATAGCATATTTCCACAAAGTTTGGTATTAAGACATAAATGTTTATAGGAGCATTATGCGTAAGGTAAAAATCCAAATATCAGTGGATGAATAAATTGTGATGTAATGGAATATTATTCAGCCATAAAAAGATAAAAGTATTGATATACCTTACAACTTGAGTGAATACTGAAAAAAATCCAGCAGTGGAGAATATCCCAGGCATATATGGCCTGTAAAAAACATCTGGCCAGTCTACACAAAGTAACTGCAGGTAGGACTTGAAATTTTATCAAACATAGCAGGGTAATTTTTATGTTGATAACTTTGTATGGACTGAAAATGGTATCATAAATATCTGAATGGCCACTGGCAAAAAATAAGAGTTCCCCACCCATGCTTTATGCTAAATGAAATATGCCAGGCACAAAAGGTTACATATTGTAACAATTTTTATATGTAGTATCCATAATAGGTAAATCCATTGAGACAGAAAGCATTACTAGCAGTTGTCTGGATATAGAACTAGAGGAACTGAAAATAATTACTCAAAAGATATAGGGTGTTTTTCTCAGGCAACTGATTTTTTTCAGTAAATTGATTTTTATTAAGTTCCTTCCATATTTTAGACAGTGTTCTGGCAACTTTTGCATGAATTTTACATTGAAGAATAATGAAAGACAAAAAGAATGTAGCAATAAACAATAGACTAGGTATTGAAATCGTAATGATGAAAAATTGTACTAGATGAATGAAAACATTGAGGTGCTATTTTAAACAGTGGAAACCTGTTTAAAAACAGGAATTTGGTTAAAGTAATATTGGTGCAAAAGTTTGAAAGAAGTGATGAAGCAAAACTTTGGGAATATTTTGGAAAATACCATTTGTGGCACAGAGAGAAGTAAATGAAAGGATGGAGCATGTGTGGAGTATTCAAAGAAATGTCAAGAAAACCAATGTGATAAGAGTAAGATGAAGAAGTTGCTAGGAAATAGATCTGGAAGGATAAAGCCTAATTAAATAGGACCTTTTGGGCTATGCCTGAGACTTTGATGATATTCTACAAATGACAGGAAGACACGATATACCTGGCTTAGAACACATGAGCAATATCATTCAAAAGATGCTTTGAAAAGATCACTCTGGCACTGTGACAGTAGTACTCAATTCATTCTACGTCACCAATTTTAAAATCAGAAAATATCTATTACCACCCAACTTTTTTCCTAAGTAGCTTGGAACTTGGGTGAAGCCTTTAATGTCTTCACATTTCAGTTCCCTAACTTTCAAATAATAAGCTGATTCAAAGTTTTTACAAGTCTATCATTTTATGATTCCAGAAAGTTAAGTAGGCTTTACTATTGGATCTTTCACATAAACTATTGTTTCTACTGTTTCTCAACCAGGTCCAGTTCTGGCAATGTCTGGACACGTTTCGTTGTCACAACTCAGATGCCGTTGTTGACTTCAACTAAGTAGAGGCCAGTACTAAGAAACTGCACAGGATAGGCACGTTCAACAGTCAATATGGTTTTTGTCAATTTGTTGTTTACTAAAGCCAGTCATACCACAAACTATTTGCTTAAAATAATTTTGCATCTTGATTCATTTTGTATGGGTAGAAACACCAACTTAAATTATATTAAAAATATAGCCAGTGAAAAGAGGTCTGTTTGTTTTGTTACACATACATATATTTTGAGAACACTTCAAATACCCACTGTGACTTCAGGCAAATTATATAACATTAGTGCCAGTTTCTTTCAATGAGAATAAGACTTTCATAGGTTATTGTGCATGAAATAAATGGGTGGAGATAAATGAGGTGTGTACTGGTTAGCTCTCCCACTGGTGGGACAGAATACCTGATGCATGCAACTTAAGCTAGGAAGCATTTAACATGTCTCATGGTTTATGACGTTTAACTCCATGGTTGGCTACCTCCACAGCAGAAACATCATAAGCAGGACACGATGGAGCAAAGCAGCTAAATTCCTCATGACCCAAAAGCACAGGGAAAAAGTGTCAGAAAGACCCAGGGACCAGATACAGTTCCCAAAATCACACTTCATATTCTATCCAGATACAGCCAGATATGTGATTTCCTAATCCTCTAGGCAGCTCTCAAACCAATCAACTTGAGAATCAAGATTAATCATCACAGGTTACAAAATGCTTTGGTCCTTAGCCCAGAGCCTGGAATAATGTAAGCATTTAATGAACATACTACAATTTTCCTTACTTTTTTTCCCAGAACATTCCAGTTATTCTCAACCTACTCTTCTTTTCACGTATTCCTCTTATCTATTGTGAACTAAGACATTAATTTCCACCCTACAAACCTTTTAAGATTGGGTATGAAATTAGTCCTCAGTTGTATCAGTCAGCTTTTCATTGGTGTGACCAAATACATGGGAAATAAGAGATGGAAAGGTTTACTTCAGTTCATGGTTTAAGAGGTTTAGGCCGTGGTTAATTGGTTCCATTGCTATGGCCCAGAGGCAAGGCAAACCATCAGGGAAGAAGGGTGTGGTGCAGCAGGACTGCTCACCTCATGGCAGCCAGGAAGCTGAGAAAGTGAGAGAGTCTGTGCTGGTGGACTTGCTTCTTCCTCTACTTTT
Organism: Ctenodactylus gundi; assembly: GCA_004027205.1. Lineage (NCBI taxonomy): Eukaryota > Metazoa > Chordata > Mammalia > Rodentia > Ctenodactylidae > Ctenodactylus > Ctenodactylus gundi. The sequence goes on along the minus strand of PVKB01000214.1, from coordinate 647,037 downwards.
ATTCTTTCTGCCATTCCCCCTCCCCACTGGATGTTTGCCACCCACATTCATGGGCATTCAGTCATTTTGCTGTTCCACACACTAATCAGCTAGGCACACACTCAGAAGAGTACTTTCTTGATTTCATACTCTTACTCCAGTTAGAATTAATTTCACATGAATAAAGCCTTAGGACCCACATCTAGAACAAAAGTGCATACATTTATGTATGTTGACTGCATAAGGGGACCTTCATCATAGATTCCAAGTTATGTCCCAAATAGCAGAACTCTGTCACCTGAATGACATCTGCATGTTGTTTCCCAATGAAAAATTTTGCCATAGTTTGCATCTATAATGACCCACTAAGGTGCCCATGTTAAAGGTTTGGTCTCAGCTTGAGCTCCACCAGCCAAACAGATCTCTTGGGAGGTAGTAGACCTTTTCAGAGTAGGGCCTAGTAGGAAGTCTTTGATCACTGGGAAAAAGCCCAGAAAAGAGATTGTAGGATGCCCATCTCCTCCACTCTTTTGCATTTCAGCCTTGAAGTGAATGGCTTTCTTCTGCCATATCCTTCTCATCCTGTGTTGCCTGTCACAGGCCCAAAAGCAAGGGGACAGTGGACAGAACCTCCAAAACTGTGAGTCAAGATAAACCTCTTCTCCTTATGTTCATTATCTTAGGTACTCTGTCATAGTAACATGAAGCTGACTAACAGACTATTTATTTCATTTATACTGTCAAGTAAAATTGCTTGGAATTTAGAAAAGCTATGTTAGGTGATGGTATAATCATTCACAGAACCTAAAAATGTCCTCATAATGTTGCCTTAATGTTTATAATACAAGCTTAGAACAGTGATATACTTACAGATTATAAGTACATAGTATTTTTAATACTTGTACATAAGAATATCAAGGAATAGATGTTTTGAATAGTTTGAGAGTTTAATCTCTTCTGGTGATATATATATATATATATATATATATATATATATATATATATATATATGTTGTTTGGTTATTGCTGCTGTTGTTTTGTTTTTTTTTGTTTGTTTGTTTTTTTTTTTTTTTTTTTTTTTGGTGGTGGTGGTGGTGGTGGAGTTGGGAACTCGCTCCAGGAATTTCACACTGAGCCATATCCCCAGTCTATTTTTATTTTTTATTTTGGTACAGGGTTTGTGGGGTCTCGCTAAGTTGCTAATTTGCCCAGGCAGTGGTCAAACTTGTGATCCTCCTGCCTCAGTCTCCGAGTGCTGAGATTGTAGGACTGAGCCACTAGGCCTAACTGGCCAAAAATTTTTTTCTCACAGACTATTCTTCCCAACTTCCCACCCTGTTTCATGGATGGGCTCCATATATTCCAGATTCTGTGTGTATTTGTATATAAAGAGAATGTGTTGATGGGCATGAGAGAGAGGAGAGAGAGAGACTTGGCTTACAATTGCTGTGTATTTTTAAATATGGTTCTGATCATAGAATAGTGAGTATCATGTATTAACATTTTCTAGTTAGATGCTAAGATAACTTTTAAACTCAAGGAAAACAAAATCTTTCATAATAGAGTAAGACCGTCATTTAAATACAGCTCTTGATCCCTGAATTTCTATTCAAACTATGATAAATGCTGCTGTTTATTCCCTAGATGTTCTCCTTTTCTTATATAATGGTAATTTTCTCCCCCTTTTCACACATACCAACCCAGCAAAATACATTTCCCAGCCTCCCTTATACCTCGGTACAGCTCCTGCTGTGGCCAGGTTCTGGCCAGTTGAGATTTTTGGAATTTCCAAATCTTTTTGTTAATCTTCTACCTTTCTTTCTTTTCTGGCTGAAGCTTATTATGGGTTATTACACAAGAGAAAGTCAATTTCTCTCTTTTTAAGTCATCAATTTTGACCTCTACAATGGCTGATCCATTGGCCCAATACGAAAAAAAGCCTTATTTCTAAATATGTATTTAAGAATTTGTATTTAAGTTCACTGGGCATCTTAAAGTTTCTGAAGGTTTAATCTTTAGTTCTTTTACAAATTAACAGATAATGTGGTTGCATAATTCTTCACCAAAATCAGCTGAAACTCATTAATTCTAAGACTGTAAGTGTGATACTTTAAAAGTATTGGTCTTACTACTAGAGCATTATTTAAGTGATAAAATATGATGACTTGAGTGTGAGGAATCTAAAATAAATCAGGAAAATTTGCCATGGCTTCTCAGTGCTAACTCTTACAGTACCTATTATTAACCATGGACAAATTTAGCTGCACATAAAAGATAAATCTCCTAACTGGAGCTTTTAACACGGTAGGTACTTGACTTTGAATTGATCCCTACAGATCCTCCAGTTCTAGAGTGTTGTATGCCGGGGCCCTACCTTCTCAGTTATTATAGAGGTGGGAGACTGGGTTACATGCATTATTAGGCCTTGCTCTATTCACTTATAAAATTTGGTCTAGTCCATAAAGGTTAAAGAAAAGCATTTTTTTAAGTTACTAAGAACATAAATTTGCACACATCTAGATTTCAGGATGAAATCTTCAGAGGTAAAGTACTCATGAAATGTCAGTAAGGTACCTTTATATCTTAACTTTAAAGTACTGTATTTCCTGAAATAATCCAGGAAATGCAAAAATAGATTTACATTGTAAGATGGTGGGATCTCCTTCATTGGATTATGTAATCTATGAGATAGGGGTATTTACTGTTAAAATTTACAACACCTAGGAAAGTTCCAAATGTAATTCTCAATGAATAAATGTATTTTATGTTTTTTTTTTTTTTGAGATAGGGTCTCTATACTCCAGGCTTGTCTTGAACCCACTATGTAGCTCAGGCTGGCCTTGGAGAGTGACCATCTTGTGTTAGCCTCCCAAATGCTAGGATAAGCTTGGAACACTACATCCAGCAATATGTAGAATTTGGTTGACTATATATGCCTTGAGACTTAATGACTGTGACCATTTTTAGAAAAAAAATTTTTTTTGAGATAGGGTCTTGCTCTGCAGCCCAGGTTGGTCCAGAACTCACCGCAGTCCTCCTGTCTCAACCCCCTGAGTGCTGGGATTACCGGCATATGCCACCACATGGTGCTGGAGAATCAAACTCAGGCACTTAGCGTTTGACTTAACACTTGACTTAGCACTTGCTTAACTGCTGAGCCATTCATCCAGCCCCTAGAAAAACTTTTATTATCTTCTTATAAACAAAAATTAATTTGAGGGATTATTTAATTATTCTAGGTTTCTATTGTACCTAATTCATTTTCCTTAGCCTGTGGTTAATATTTAATTCTGTAATACCCATTGTTATAAGAAAGAATCTTGAAATGAAAACACAGCTATATTATTACTCCTGGTGTTACATTTGAAAATTTAGTTTCTACATTAGAAAATGAGGGGTATGTTCTCATTGAGCTCTAAAATTTTTCTTCTATACCTAGTATTCTTTCCCAATATTTTTCATAAGTGATTCTGTATTTTATTGATGATCTCACATTTAATTGATAAAAGACTAAAAATTATTGTTCAAAGCTTATACTATTTCCAGTTAGGAAAAGCTTTCTTAAAGCTATCTTAGAAAACATTTCAAACAGAAATTTTAGTGAGAAACTTGTGGCCAAAACAGTCCCTCTGGTCTGCAGACACTATAAATAATTTTGCAAGACAACATCACCATCTACAATTTTTAATTGCTCAGAAACAACTTTCCTCAACCAGTATATTTTCTAATTTGATAGGAAATCAGTTTGTATTAAATTTAACTCTATTAAATTGCTCACATCTGAGTTTCTGACTTTCAAAAATGGGAGATTTGTATGGTTCAAAATTAACACAAATATCCTATTTTTTAAGATAATGACAGTGGTTCCACAGCCTCTCAAGTCTCTTTTACTTTATCATCTCCTGCCTGTTAGGGGTGTGGTACATATTTTTGTAAAATTTTACAATCTTGTGTGGCAGACACTTTTCATCTTTCTTACAGATATTTGCAACCCCTACCATAAAACAGAAATAAATTACTATTTTTGATTTTTTTAAATTACCCTAAGGGGTTAGTATGAACAATAAAAGTTTTTTCAGAGAGAATACACTGCAAGTTTCTTAATGTTCCTCGATTATTTAGGTCAGCGTCAACGTTCATAACATTCACCAGAGAACTGGTTAAAACATAAGTTTTTGGACACTCAACCACCAGAGATTATGGTTCCGTAATTCAAGCTGAATGAATGAGTTTGCCATAGTAGATTCACAAATTAGACTGAGTACTACAATGTAAGAGCCTTTGACCTGGGTATGTAAGACTAATTTGTAACGAGGCACTTTCTTTTTCTTCTTTCGGTCATCGCATAAATAAAGCTCAAATTGATGAGGTACGAGATGTACTTTCTTAGAATTTGATCTGCTCTGACTTGGTTGCTACAGGCTACACTCTCGGGATAACTAAGAAATTTAAAAAAAAAAAAAAAAACTTGTCCCTTCTTTAGAATAGTAGGCCCGGCCAGGAGGGCAAGGGTCGCCTCAGACCTTTGAACTACTGGCTCGCTTCACTTGCGTTATCAAAGGCTGTGCGTCCACTCTGGCAAACTGCAAGGAGGCTCTTGATAGGAAAGTGTGAGCGATGATCTAGAAAAGCAAACCTGAACCGCTATCGTCGGCAAACCTAACCGTCCTGAGTTCTCGCTCCACGCCCTTCCGTGAACTCCGGGAGTCCGGCCCGAGCGAGAGCGCCCCGAGGCAGCGCATTGGGCAGGTTCCGATCCGCTGGGGATTTTGCGGCGAGCCGGTGCTCGAGCCGCTGTCCCCCAAGTAACCACCGGCCCGAGGACCAGTCGGGCCGGCGCCTCCCCGTCAGGACAGGCGCTGCAGGCCGGAGCCACGCGGAGAGCTCGCTCCCTGGGCAGCCGCGGCGAAGATGTCCGCCCAGTCCGACGTCAGCTTAGTGCGCGAGGCTTCGCGACAGATCGTGGCCGGCGGCTCGGCTGGTAAGGCTGCCCCGCTCCGCGGAGGCTAGTGGCTTTGCCCATGGTGATCCTCCGAACCTTTTTAGGACCAGTCTTAGAGTCAAAGTCCTGCCCTCCTCCTGCCATGTCCCGAGCTCCTAGCCCAGTGGCTGAGCCCGGGGACCGCAAGAGCAGAGGAGGCCGGGAGCGCCGGCGGGTGCCCGGTGCCCCAGGTAAAGTCGCCGCGGCGCCCGCGCCGTCCGCTCTCCGGTTCCCGGTCTACTCTGTTCCTAGCCAGAAAAAACCGAGGAGAGGAGAGCCAGAGGGCCGAAGTCTGTAACTTTGAGGAAAGTTTTGCTTTGCTAGCCATTTCCAGTTCTGTCCTTGCTTCAGCTTTGCCCTCTATTGTAGACACTTGCTTGCAGTCTGTCCCCAATTTAAATCCTGCATCCCTTGTCAAAGTGTTATGTCAAGACTTCTCCGTGAGGCTGCTTATTGCATAATGTGCTTACTTAGAGATAAATTCACCTTCTAAATAAGCATCATTAAAACTAAATGCGTATGTTAACACATATAAACACCTTTGATACAGTGGGCTCACATTAATTTCTGGAAATTACGATGTGAAGTTAAAAAATCTACAAAGGTTGATGATAGCCAGTTTTGGAAATAATGACTGTTTAAATGTGTCTGGAGAAAGTTACCAGGAAATTATGTGCACGAATTTTAAAAATATTTTAAAATATAACTTATAATTTAGTTAAAAAACTGTGATTCACTGTAAAGGTAACTGTAATTGCCATAATTAGCTTATCATAATCATTTTTATAAATGTGATCATTGTAATGAATTACATAATGGTAATATTAATAGTTTATTTAAAGACAATAACTAGAAGATGTATAATATTTAACTAGCCATGACTAGAATTTATTTTAAAACAAATTTTGGCTTTTTATAACAATTACTATAAATTGTAGCTGTTAAATAATAAATTGCCATAGACTAATTATATCTCAGGGTACCATAAGCAGCCAAATGTGTCACTCCCTGTCAGTATGCTTTCCAAAAGATGAATTTTCAGTATGACAATTGAGGCATTCATTTCTTTTTTTCTCACCATTTTTATTTATATATGTATATATATGTGATATGTAATGTTTACAATGAACTTGAGTATTTTGTACACACATATATATATATATATATATATATATATATATATATATATATATATCACATCAATTTTATCATCCTTTCCCATTTTTGGCCCTCCCACACCAAACCCATCCCCTGTAACTCCCATTGTCACACCCATTTGGTTCTATAGAATGCCTGTATTCTGGGTTTCCCAAATCAGAGAAACCATAAACATATTTAATCTTCTGCATCTGACTCATTTCACTCAAATCCCCACTCTTTAGCTCAGCTTCTCACCTTTAGAATGGGCTGCAGTGGCCAAATCTTAATGCCTCTTCTCTGAGTCCAGCAGAGCCTTTTATTGGGATATTTGCCAAAAGTTATTTTTTTCTATATCTTACTGTATCTTTGTTGAGATTCTTTAACATGGCCTCACCCACCATTCCACTTAAGAAAAGAACTATAACAATATAATTCATGAGGCTAGAAAATATAAAAAAGAAAAAGAGAGAAGTTAAATTTCAAATGCCTTAGCTGAGTACTGAAAAATAAATGTTTGTCCATTCATAAGCCATTAAGGTTATCATTACATCAATCAGTTTTCTTGGGATAAACCTACATCAAGAACAAATAGGTGAATTGCTACAATAAACCAACTTAAGTCTGTATCAAATTACTACATTAAATAACGTTAAATCTACATTACATAAGTATATTACACTTAAAGCAATAGATATAATGGCATACTTAGTTATTTCAGAATTTTTTACTTGAAAAAATCATTGAGAGAGGCAGAGAGACAAGCAGCACTAAAAACATGGAGGAAAGGAAACATCTAAAGGGAAAGTGTAACAAAAAATCGATTGCTATTTGGGTCATTTGATTGGTATACTTCTAAAACAGTACCAGCTGTTTCTTAAAATCTGTGAAATTTCCCACATTATTATTTGTAATAATATATTAGTTTGCAAAATAGAATAATTACATTCAAAATGGGGAATTGGTATAAAATCTTTAAAAATATGTGTGCAAAAGTTTCTGAATTGATAGGTAGATAAAATGATAAACCAAATCTGGAAAAATGTTGCTAATTAGTCAAATGTGAATAAATAATTTATGAGAGAGGCATTCATTTCTTACAGATAGTCATGTATCATCCATCCATTATTATGATATTAGGGGCCTACCTACTATTTTAGCTGTTTTACAGTAACAATGATAAATGTGCTCCAATTTATTCACAATTTTTGGTGGAATTCCAGAGCTCAGGACTCAGACATCGTGGTGGTGGCTAACAACAGAGCTACTAATATTACTATTGCTGCTGTTAGGATGGCTTGTCATACTTTTACAGATTTGAGGTGCAAAGGGTCTGAATCCAAAATAGCTTCAGACATTTATTACTTACACAGACAGTGAAAGAAGATCACCATGGTATCAGTTCCTTGTGTTCCTAGAACCCCAGACATGAATACTGAATTGAAGAGGCCAAATGACAAATTAAGAGTGGTGGTCCTCTTGGCTGTTGAGAAGCTACCATTAACCACAGCCAAGAAGTTTTGTAGACTATGTTGAAGTTCAAAGCTGTAACCTGTGTGAAAGTGAGATAGAAAGTCTTGTGCTCAGCTGAAACTGAGGAGCTGGATGAAAATCTACCCTCTGACAGTCTTCACCAGAGATGGAAGAAAACTACCACTCCGCAGCTCACTGGATGCCTTATCTTCCGGGTACTAGGAGAAATCACAAGGAATGCTCCCAGGACTCAAGCCCAGACTCTGGTTGAGCCTTGACTGCCTGGCTTTTGTGTAGTGTCGAAGTTGTCAGGGTACCAGCCTTACAGATGGGTAGAGCCATTTCCCTGTGCTCTCCCTGTCCTAGTTTCTCATAGTTAACTTCTGTTTACAGGTCTTTGATCCATATGGTGGAAACTGGCCCCCATCAGCTTCTGAGTACACACACTCTTGATTTCTGTTCCCTGGAGAGTGAAAGTTTGAATTGCTTTTCTTCAGGTTTAGGACAAGATCCCAGGGAAAGTTTTGAAATAGCCTAGCATCAGCAGCGCTCACCTTTGCACCTATGAAGTGTAGCCAATCTTCATGTGGGTGGGTGGAGATCTCCAAGAATAACTAGAGAAACTAGATATACCATGAGAGGGGCAGTCAATCTTCTATAACAATCTATGTCTCTGACTACAAGATAGTTTGTAATATTTGTATTTAAAAGAGTAAACAAATCAATGCTTGATAGTTACTAGGATAATACATTTCTAAATATAGCCTTGAGTTTACAACTATAGCTATTATACATAGATCTTGGACTGCAGGAATAGCACAGGGGTTTGGTTAGAGTGCTTGCCTAGAAAACACAAGACCCTCAGTTCAATCGCAGTACCAAAGAATCTGGACATGAATGCAGAGGCTCTGTGTGGGGTGTGGTCCATGGACAAACCTTAAGAAATGTGGTAGCAAATGGAAGTCTGTTTAGAGGTAGAATGTTAGGCCATACTCTAGACCTACACATACTCTAGAAAAATCTGTGTTTTAGGAAGGCCACAGGTCATTGGTTTGTGTTTTAAGGTTTCAGAAGCACTGTGTTAGAATCTTCAAGCACCCATGCTTCCTAGAGTGTGAAGGCCAAAGCCAGATTGCAAGGTGTTTCAAGGAAAACATGGAACTTTAAACGAAACACAAAGCGAAAGAGGGGGACGGGGCAGGGGGTGAAGGGAGGGAAGGGAGGGTAGGGGGAAGGACAAAAGGAAAGCAGGAAAGCACTTGTCACTTTGCAAGAAATGTATGTGCACAAAATGCTCAACTCCATTGTAAACTTTAAATTCTGCACTTGTACATATCAATAAAATGGGGGTGAAATATTGTTAAATTTAAAAAAGAATTACTTTCATTGTTGATCAGAGAGAGAAGATGAATTCTGTACTCCTTATTCTGTGCCCTCAATTTACCTTTGAGGCTCAATTTCAACCCTTGCCCCACACATCCAATTTAGTTTGTTTTCTGCTGACTGCTTCTAGAATGATGATGATGATAATGTTTCTCCTTCATTCTCCTTCTTCTCTTCTACTTTCTCATGGCTACTGAGGATTGAACTTAGTCCCTTTTCACTGAGCTACATCTTCAGGCCTTTCTTCTTCTGAAACAGGCTGTGTTGTTCAGACAAGGCTCAAACATTAGAATTCACTACTACATCCTCTCTGCACCCATTAACAGAACTGGGATTATAGATTTCCAGCACTACATCGGAGAGTCTGCTCACCATTTGAGAATTCTGCCTTATCTTTTTATCTTTATTTCCAGTGTCTGTCTTTTCCTTATTTCCTCTGTCTATTGAAATCTTATTATTTTTTCATGTTTCCCAGATAGCCCTACAACTTCAGCCACCTTTAACTTTCTCATTAACACATAACTGATGCAAGTAATAAAAATTGCTAACATCTTTTGACATGAATATTAAATACCAGAAGCAGATATAAGCTTTACATGTGTTAACATTTTTAATCCTCCCACAACCACACAATATAGACACTATTGTGATCCTAATGAACAGGAGAACAATCTGATGCACAGAAAAAATAACTAATATACTGATATTTGCACAAGCATGCGACAATTTCTATAACAATTTAAAATTAGGTGAGGGGCTAGGAGAATATTACTCAAATTGGTCGATATTCCTAGAAGTTGATAAATAATATAAGCAAATAAATTATATTTACTTATATAAGTAATAAGGGACTTATTTGTCCAAGTACAAGATTAACTGTTAGCTAATCTTAGTTTTTTTTTTTTTTTTTTTAATACTCAGCCCACATAGGGCCTCTATATGCAGCTTGGCAGATTGTGGATTAGAAAGGGCTCTGGGCACAGGAGCACATAGAAGCTGAAACCTATCCTATACTATGTAGTGTGTGCATCCTAAGACACAGTTGGGTCTGGAGGAAGGAGTACGTGGAGGAAGGAGTACCTTTTATCTGTTGCTCACAAAGGTATTGAATGGATTAGCAGTGAACCTGACATTACCACTGACAGAATTCCCCTAAACTTGTTAGAGCTACTGAGATTCCTGACCCCAAACCCTCCAAGCCCCATTCATACCCTGTTCACACAGGATAAGGACTTAGGAGGCTCCCTCTCATGCATGTAATCAGTTCTTGCAAGAAGTCAGGAGGGGCTGGAGGCATGGCTCAGTGGTTAAATCGCTTGCCTAGCAAGCACTAAGTCAAGCACAAAGTACCCAAGTTTGATTCCCCAGCACCACATAGGCCAGGTATGTTGGTGCGTGCCTGTAATCTCAGCCCTCAGAATTGTATGAGTCTAAGGCCAGCCTGAGTGCCACAGTGAATTCAGAATCAGCCCGGGCTAGAGAGTGAGACCCTGTCTCAAAAAAAAAAAAAAAAAAAAAAAAGGTCAGGAGCATAGATTAGTATTAGACCCCACCCCTTTTCTCTCTAATGACCAGTTTGGGTTTTTCTGTGTTTCCTAGAAGCCCATCAGATTGTTCTTATTTCATGAGTCATGTAGAAACCTTTCAGACTCAGTTATTTGTTCCTAACTCTCATAGAGCTTTGGCAACCTCAGAAACTCTCAAGGTCTCTGTCAAAGTACCCATGGGTGCCCTGAAGGGTCTTACTCTCAGTAGTACCTTCAACTTTCTTTGGAATTCTACTCCCAGGCTGTGTATAAACAGAATCCTTTTCACAATGCCAGCTTTATGGCCCTTCTCCTGCGTCTTGCTCAGTCTGGCAGTTCTACTAAGAGTTCCGCTTAGTGTTCATTCCTCTTCATGTACCGTGTACACAGTCAGCGTGCTGGTAGGACATTGATTTATTCTCCTGAATTTCCAGGCGACAGTTTCCTCTTCCTAGTCCCACTTTAGTCCTAGTGTTTTGTGGCTGGGCACCCACGCCTTCATCAATTAATATGTCCAACTCTGTACATGTCTCTGGAATCTGTTCTTTTATTGACATTGTTTTAGTCAAAGTATTCTGGAAACAAGTTTTCCAATGTGGTGCTGAACACAGTTCAAGTACTTTGTGCAGTGCAATATAATTACTCAGATTCAAAGAGTCAAATGAAAATGGAATGACAGCCCTTTCTGGGGATGAGAAACATAGGTTCATGGATAGGCTTCTGGGAGATTTATGTGAGTAGCAGCAAATCCCCATTTCTAATGGGGAAAGAGTATAAGGTTCTTAACCAGAAATGAAGGGAAGGAGGTGAAAAATGACACAGAATAATTTCAAATCTTCATTTTTAAAACCTCCCAATTTTACCTCAATTTTGTATTTTATGTATAATATTTCTACTCTTCTTACCCTAACATAGTTAAATATAATTAAAAGGAATACCTTCATAGTGAGTATCCTACAGGTCCTCTGGATTTTAATTTGTAAGAGGTAATAAAAAGTTGATGCACTAGGGGGTAATCAAGGTTAAATTTTTGATCATGGAAAACTCTTTTTTTCAGAATGGGTGCAAAGGAGACACACATGTGATTTGGATAAATGGCACCTTTAGAAATTCAGGATTTGGGAAACTGTAATTGTTTGATAATAAATAGCAGGTTGCAGTGAAACAGGTGAGCCTTTAGGACACATCAAAGGGAAGCTGGAACCCATTATCTGGGTAATTAAGGCAGAAAAAAAATCCCCTTTATTTCAGCCACATAGAGGGAACAACTCTCCTGCTCAGATTAATTATGAAATACCTTTAAGGGATGTGTTCTAATGAAAAATTTAGTCATTCTATTCAATAAATCCTAGTTCTCAAAAAATATCAGTGCAAGAACAAATATATGGCTTGCATAATCATGTTTCAAAATATTTTCTGTTATACTCTCCTTTCCCGAAACTTTTAAAAGTGCAAGTACTCTTAGTATGTGAGCGTATGATCCATTTGGCAGAAAACATAAAACCACTTTTCCAGTGTATTAGGAACATGCTGCTAAACCAGCCCTTTGTCAGCCCTACCACAGTACTGAGAACAGATTGTTTTAGAACGTAGAACAGTAGGGGCTGAAAATGTTTGTGACTACATTAATAATTAAATATCAGAAGCCAAACAATGGATTATTATACCTCCATTGTTAGGGTTCTTGGAGAGACAGAATTAACAGAAATTATAGATACAGGGAATTTATTTGGAGCATTTACAAGTTCAAGAAGTGTCCAAATGGCCACCAACAACCGTACAGTAGTTGCCACCTCTTCATCACTGGGTTCAGTTAGCATGATGTCATCAATGTAGTGGACCATGCTATAACCCATGGAAGAGGAAGGTCCACAGCTCCTTGGACTATGTTGTGACACAGGGCTGGAGGGTTGATATACCTTAATGCAGCACAGTAAAGGAATACTGCTGACCTTGCCAGCTGAAATAAAATTGCTTTTGGTGGTCTTTATGGATGGGTATAAAGAAAATGGCATTAGCTAAATTAATAACTACATCAGTTACTAGGAAATGTGTTAGTCTTTTAAGCAAGGAAACCACATCTGACACCACAGCTGCAATTGCAGTTACCAATTGATTAAGTTTATGATAATCAACCACCATCCTCAAAGATCCATTTAGATCATCTCGTCATTGGCTAATACTTCACATAACCTTCTCTAGGCCCCTCCTTTAACTGGAGGTCCACAATGATGTTTTGGTTCTCCTGGAATTAGCATTTGTTCGGAACCAGAGTCCAGAGCTCATTTCTTTCCTTAACTAGCTTTCTCATAGAGCAAAATATTTCCCTAATATACTCTCCTTCCCTGAAACATTTTTTAAGTGAAAGTACTCTCAGTATGTAGCATAAAACACAAAACCACCTTTTCAGTGCATTAGGAACAAGCTGTTAAGCTAACCTTCCTCATTCATCAGTGTTGAGAACAGATTGTTTCAGAGCAGAGCACAGTATGGATTGAGAAATGTTTGTGACTACCTTAATAAGTAATATCAGGAGGCAAACCGCAGATTATTATATCCTAGGCTTCTGCACTGGAAAGACAGAAATATTCAGAGATTCTGTTCTTCAGACAACTGATTTTTGGAATAATACTTTCTTTCACCAACACTGTTATTTTTGTTGTTCCAACCATTCATTTAAGAGGTGAAAAAAAAATCCTTCAGATATAAGATACCTGCTGTCTCCTGAGACACTCGTGACAGTCTTTTCATATATTTGTCATCTTTTATTCTAGTATCCTGATTGAAGAAAGATCAACAAATCAATTTCAGAAAAGTTAATGGCTTAAGTAGGTGGATCTTTAAAGTAACAGTGCATGAAAGAAACTAGGGTGAGGGGCTTTTACCAGATTTTCATAACTGTACTAGATTTAAGCTGATTGTGTGTATTTGTGTGTTACTGAGGATCAAGCCAGCTCTACCACTATCCTGCATCCCTGGCCCCCTAGCTTTAAAAATCTTTTGAGTTGTCCAGGAAAGCTTAATGTTTAATTAAGTTGCCCATGCTGCAAATTTGCAATCATTATGCCTCAGCTTCTCAAGTAGCTGGAATTACATGTGTGTGACACTGTACTCAGTTTAATCTAATTTTTCTTACCAATTTTCTTTTCCTCTTGTTTTCATTTTTGAATTTTTATTATATTAATATCTAAATTGACACACTTGTTTCTAAGTAATCAGAATATTTAAATTATAGTTATAGTATAGTCCCCATTTTTCTGTAATTATGATAAATATAAACTATAAATATTTCATTAGATCTATATATTTTGGTTGTTAACAATAGGCCTAGAGCAATGCCATACAAGGGTAGTTTAAATAACAGAAATGGATTCTTTCATAGTCCTGAGAGCTACATATATAAAATCAGGTGTCATCAGGGCTGGCTCTATATAGAGGTACTGAAGGAAAATCTGTTGCATCCCTCTCTTAGCTGCTAGCAGTTGCCAGAAATACTTGGTATTTCTTGGCATATAAATAAATCACCTCAGTCTTTGCATCCACTATCATGTGGTGTTATCTTCCTATGTGGCTGTGTTTATGTCCAGATTTCCCTCTTTTTATAAGGACATCAATCACTAGATTAGGGGTTACTTGTATCCAGTATAATCTTATCTTAACCTGATTATACCCACAGAGACTGTGTTTCTAAGTAACGTCACAGTCACAGTCACAGGTACCAGGGGTTAGAACTTGAACATACATTTCTGGGGGACACAATGTGACCCACAACAGGCATCCTGTTGTATTTTTCTCCTCTTAGTTTTTTTCTGAAACTCCCATCCCGTATCTCCAGCTTTGGGCTTATGTTCCTCTTTTCTTTCATTGTCAATCTTTCTGAAAAATTCTCCCTCACACTTCTACCAGTTATTATTGTCAACAGTAGTTGACATATCTGTTTTCGCCTTTTTTCTTAATGTTACTTAATGTTACTTAATGTTTTTTCATTGCTAATTGTAGATAATAATTGAGGTATTTCATATCCACTTGCTGATTTTTCTCTTTAAAGCTGTCCCTGCTGTTGATTTCCAGCCCTCCTTTCCTTCTCGGATCACTCTTTGAGAGTCTCCTTCCTTGGCTTCTCTGTGGGTATTATGCACACTTCCATGCCTCCCTGTTTCTCCCTTATTATCTCTCCAAGGAAGCTAGTCCACCATCTGGCCTCGCTGCTCCCTATGTGCAGATGACTGTCATGTCTGTGTCACCATCTTCTTTGTGCCCTGTCCAATCATTTTCTAGTATGTACTGTACAGATAACATGAAATTCCAAGTCCAGTGGACACTAGTGATTTTCAAGGAGATTTCAGTTGTATTTTGAAACTAACATCAAGCCTTCAAATATCACTTTCTTTTCATGGATAGCTGTACTCACACCAATTTTCAATTTAGTCTCTTGTTAATTCTTTTTATCATTTAAATAAGTTATATATAAACTTTGTTGGGTGTCTAGGTTGGGTAGATAGTACTTAATTATCAGGGTCAAAAGTGTGGTAAGGTAAATAAAAAAGGATAAGATAAATCTTATCTCTTTGAGTGCAAATATTTATTGAATGTTTACCATGTACAAGACATTTGACCTTGCTTAAATTGTTTATGTGAATTTGTAGTTTCTTGAAGATGAGGAGAGGAATTCTCAGAGAGGTTAACTTGGTCATGGCCAGTGACAAAGCAAGGATCTCAAGTTCTGTTCTCTTTGTATTCAAAATTAAGCTCTCATCCACCAATCTGCTCTTCCTCTTAGTATGCGGAATGAAAAGTCAGGTAGGCAGAGTCATCCATTGTGTTGAATCGATAAAGTTTCCTTTCTCTCTGGTTGGGTTAAATAAATATCCGGGGCTTCTTTCGGAACTTGTGTGTACAAACAAATAGAACTTGTCTTTGGGACAAGAGACCATTTCTTACTTTTATGGGCTCCTTTTATTTTTATACAATGTCTGCTGGTATTATATTCTTTTATTTTATTATTAGTAATTATTAACACATATTAATTTATGTAAAGGATTTGGGATGCTAGTCATACCTCATGTAATATTCATCATACTACAAGCAGGGTCTGTCGGCATGGAGAAGGAAGAAATTTCATGAAACAGGTTTATCTTGAGTCCCATCCTGTGAATGAGAATGAGTCTGATTGATGTAGATGTAAGGGTGGATTTAAAGTCTATAAAAACTAGAGTAGATGAATTACTGTAGTAGGAAGTTATAATTTCCATCTCTCTGGAGAAAAAAAAGAGTGAAATCAGTATATGTTTCAGCAGAATTGGATGACACCTGTCTTAGTTACTGATTTATCAATATGG
This sequence comes from Ctenodactylus gundi, assembly GCA_004027205.1. Taxonomy (NCBI): domain Eukaryota; kingdom Metazoa; phylum Chordata; class Mammalia; order Rodentia; family Ctenodactylidae; genus Ctenodactylus; species Ctenodactylus gundi. The sequence continues at coordinate 631,219 of PVKB01000214.1, read as the reverse complement.
CAGAGAAACCAACAGCCACAATTTAAGAGAGGAAAAATTTATTTTAGCTCACAGTTTCAGGTCTCCTACAGTTTACTCCTGGGCAGCCAGCAATGATGGAAGCACATGGAAGAGGCTGGAGAGCTGCTGGCCACATCACAATCCAAAAGCCAAGTGAGTGAGGAGCAAGTTGATGATTGGAGACTTAGGCAAAGCTAGAACTTTTTCATGAAGAAGCTGTAATGATGTTTCTCCCTTCTTCCTTTAATTACTTCAAGATGCCAGTTGGGCCTCCACATCTATAGTGGGTGCTCCCTCCTCACTTTCTGGCCCACTAGTCAATAAAATACACCTGATAACTCTGCCTTGGTTGCCTCCCACTCCCAAGCTGACACAATTCCTCCAGGTGAAGCCCCAAGCATTTGCTCCTTCTGCCCAGGCTGCACTTCCCAATAGCTCATGGTTCCAAACACATGAGGATTTTGGGGGGAAAATTCAGACCCAAACCGTCACAACTCCTAAAACAGTACTGTGGCCATAAGGAATTTTACAAAATGGGGGATGCTAGCAGGGAGAGAATTAGAGGAAAGAGGACGGGATATAAAACAATGTACTGTTTCCTGAAAGCTTATTAATATTTCTGGATGACAAAAATCAAAGTGATAACAATTGTGGAAAACATGGGTTTTTGTTTCTTTTTCTTGAGGTCGCTGCTATTGATGTTGTTATCATTTTTTGTTTTGGAATAATAATTGTAGAGATTGGTTAAAGCATTTCAAATTAAACTGCAAAATGTGCAGGGTTATGTTGGCGCTTCCATCTAAGGCAGTAGACTCTTTTGGCTTGTGTGTTAATCACATCTGAAGCTAAGATCACCAGTTTCTACTTGCGCAGACCTGTAGATGGCACTGTCTTCCTATAATTTTGGTGATTTGCTTTTTAAAAAAAGGAAAAAGAGAAAGCTATTAACTTCTAATTAAATCCCATCATTGCAAAGAATTTGGAACAAGTGCCTTCAGATATCTTGCATACATAGCTCATAAGAAGATCTGTACTTGAAAAATACAGAGCATAGTACTTTGGAGATTAATTTTTTATTCAATTATGGTTCTCAGCTGTGAATTCCGCCTGGAGGAATTGTGTCAACTTGGGAGTGGGAGGCGGCCAGGGCAGAGTTATCAGGTGAATCGTATTGACTTATGGGCCAGGTTATGTATGTGATTGAGAAAAGAAATGGAAGAAACTATTCTGTTATGTTTACTTTGTCTGTGGTAGTCTTGCTTTGGAGCTTAAAAAGTCCTGGGTCAAACAGATTTCATAAGCTTGGCATAAATATCATATTATTTGCTATTATTAGACTTTGGAGATTATTTCAGACTCCTAGACTTCACAATTTTTTTTTCAAAATCCTTAGGGCTAGAGTGTATACTATTGCAGTAGTAAGCTATAGACTTCTGTGAGCAGGAGTACAGTTCATGTAGTTATTTTTTATGTATCTGATGCAGCTGCTCAAAATGCCACTTTTTGGTTCACTCTGATGGCCTTTAACGTAAGTGGATATGTATACATATATAAAATATATATTATCCTTATCATAAATTCCAAACAGATTTTTTATCTTTTTAATTAATACAGACTCGTCTGTAGATTTATTTTGTTAATGGGAAATAACTGAATTTTATGCCTCTATGAACAAACTTTTCATCACAAGATGGCAGTATAACTTTCCACAGCTTTATAAACGTTTTTTAGTTAAATGATTACTTGTTTTTCTTTCACTTTTGCTGAGAAATGTATACAGCTGAGAATTTTTAAGACAACCCTAAGGAGAGGGAAGATATGTTTAAATATTTAAGGTAAAAAGTAGAAATGACAAGGTAGAGACTTTTTTGGGTGAGGAATTTTTAGATGCACTAAGAAAACATTTTTTAAAGTTAAAATAGGACTGTAGTATCAAAGTGGTAAGGGATATCAGCAACTTTGTTTCTAAAAGTTAATATGTTTTAATTCCTTGATAATCATAAATAAACAATATTCTGGGGATTAGGAGGTTAACAGACAGAAAATAAGAGAAGAAAAAGAAATGTAGGTAAACTGGCATCCAAGTTAAAAATATAAAAGCAGTGTGGTGGAAATGATGTCTACATGATTCCTGTTTGGATTATCTTTTGTAGTTAGGAAATGGATCATATGTCTATTCAAAATAAGGTATTTAAATAGCTATTATCTAGCATTATATGTACTTCCAGTGTTTTTCTTGGTATGCCTGTATGATATATAGTATTGTTTCACTCTGCAAGGATGCTTCTCATAATTACTCAGTTTTCTTTCTTAGTAATTTAAAAGATTGCACTGTGAAGTGTCTTGTGAAGAGGGAGCCCTTTGTAGGTAGAGATCACATCTTGTTTATTCTGTATCTGGAGTCTTTGCACAGTGTTTAGAATGCTGTGAACATTCGAGAAATGCATTTTAATTTAAATATTTGTCATAAATCAATACAATTCTCCTGAGACCTATTTTACCTATGTTCGCTTGCCTCACCAGCAAAAATATGGCAGAAATGAAGAAAATACCTTCTGACTTACAGTTCTTTCACAGTATCCTATTTTGCTTACAATGTAGAGAATATTCTTTATAAGAGTGAGAGTTTTGCAGAGCAAGACTGAAAATAAAACTTCATTTTGTGGCCTAAGTATCTGAATGTCACCAGTGTGCCCTGCTGTCTATTGATGGAATAACTGATGTACATGGCAGTATAAAATACACAGTACTGCTTGAATACAATATACACAGAAATATTTTGCATTGTAAACACAAAAATGAGGAAAAAGACATAAGTCTGTCTTTTCTTACATAAGTTAGAAATACATTATATGTTTTTGTAAAACCGTTTTCTTAAGAGATAGGGTCTTGTTATGTTGCCCAGGTTGTCTTTAAACTTGTGGATTCTGTCTCAACCTCCTACGTAACTAGAACTACAAGCGTATGCCATTGCCATCTGGCTCTGCAAAACCATTTTTGTAGGCAGGATGAATCTTTTAAAAAATTACAGTGGTTACCATGTGTAAGAAGAACATATGAACATATCAGAAAATAAAACAAATATAAAGAAATAGTTACCATGTATGAGAAAAAGTACAGTCGCCTAAATATAGTCATCTCCAAAAATCTATAGTTTTAGTTTTAGATGAGTAGTTTGAAATCAGCATGCATTTCATTGTCTTCCTCCCCCTCCCCTTCCTTCTCCCCCGCTTCTTCCTCTTCCTCCTCTTCCTCCTCCCTCTTCCCCTCTTTATCCCCTCCCCCTTCCACTTCTTCCCCTTTTTTCTTCTCCTCCTCCTTCTTTTCTTCTTCTCCTTCTCTTTCTCCTCCTCCTCTTCCTCCTTCTCCTCCTCCTCCTCCTCCTTCTTCTTCCTACAAGGAGTGTGAAATGCCAGTAATAAGAGCCTTTACCTCTGGACAATTTAAGATCCTAAGTCCAAATGTAGAGCCTTCTGCCCTTCACTTCCATGGAAATTTTCAGAGCTCCATGCAGTGGGAAATGGGATAGATCCATCCATAAGTGGAAATAGCCTAGTGTCTTCTTGACAATGAGATAGAATGGCACCAGATGCCAGGAGGGAAAGAGGGCCAGGTAAGACCCGGAGGGCCAATCATGGAGGCCTCAGATTCATGGAGGCTTCCTTAATGTAAGCTTTCAGCCATTCTCTCAAATACATACATAATAAAGTCATTGCATTTATCATTGAAATTGCCTGTGATAAAAACATTACTATAATAATAGAAACTGTAGGCATTGAAAATAAACTTACATGGTAAAAATTTTGTTAGATTTTTGTGTGTATGTGTGTGTGTGTCTGTGTGTGTGAGAGAGTTATCCTAAGAGTCTTCTAGACCAGTCTGGTATCACTTTCAGTGTCCTAAGGCCCTGGTCCTAAGGACAAGGGCACAGAAGTTTAAACGTTCTCCCTCTGGTGGTTTCAAGTACTTATTTGTACAATGGGTAAATGGATGGATAGCCAAATGAGCCATCAGAGAAGGGCCAATGAAGAAGTTCAAACCTGAGATCTGAAAACAAGAAAACAACTAGGAGGAAACAAGGCTCCAGTGATTATTAGTATGTGTAGATTATTTGAAAGTTGAGTTTTTATAGGTTGGAAGATTTCTGTGCTTTTTGATTATGGTGTATTCAATGTATATGAACCTATATATTCTTGAATTTTAATGAACATGAAGGAAGTCACATCTTTAATGCATGTTTTGCTAACATTGCATAGCTAAGAAAATAGCCACATATTAAATTAAAGGAAGGTAGCCTGGTTTTTATCTTTTATTGACTTTATTTACACATGACAATGAGAGAATGAAAAATATTGTTAAATAAATGATGTAAAATTTTTAGAAAGGAACATTCAGCCAATGGGCCATATATGGCCATTCAAATCTTCTGGTTCTGCCTGGCTAAAGCATTGTCACATTAGGTAGGGGTGAGTTAATTTAATATGTTACTAAACACAGCAGGTTACTTTTTACATAGATACTTTTGTATGGCCCTGAGGTGATGTCATAAAGATCCCAAATGCCCTTGGCGGAAAAAAGTTACCCACCTCTGATTTAAAACAATATTAAAACATACATTATATCTCATTAACAATAGAGTATAAGTTCTCTGAAGGTTAGAATTGTGTCTAGTTCATATCCTCCTGTATTCATATGGCTTAAAACAATCTGACAGAGGACGGAGGATCAATAAACATCTCAAAAGTGAAAGAATAAATGTCCGATTTATTCTGATTTTGGTTTACATTTGATTTTATTATTTAATCAATAATTTAGTAGCAGTTATTACTTTACTAATTAATAATTGATTTAAAAATTTAAAGTGTTTATTCAAGCATTTTTTTTAATTAAGAAGGAGTTTGTGCGATTTCCTTCATGCCCAGTGTCATTGGCTTTCAGCAGAACTATCATTGCTCTCCTGCCACCAAATTAAGACATTACCTCAGGAGCCATGCAGTCACCCAGACACCTGTTCCATTGTATTCCTAGTAGCTGCAAAGGAATAAAAAGAAAATCCAGAGGAGCCCTTGGACCTGTGCTTTAAGTAGGCTTCAATCTCTGGCAGCCTTTAAGTTTAGGTGCTGTTAAATTCCACCAGTTCTGCAAAGCCAGATATCTGTCTTCAGGAGCTTTACTGTGCAAGAACGTAGATCTGACTTTTCTATGCACCTGGCTCCTGGGGATGGTTATACAAGATATAACCTTATCATTCAGTCGCTTACACTTTGGATGTGGGTTTATTTTCTCAAGCTCAAAGACCACCACAGTGTTAGTTGTATTATTTTCCAGTCAATCTTTCTTCTTGTCCCATATGTCCTCAGGGATACATGAGTCAGTCCTACATGTGTGGCAGTCACATGATAGAAGATTTACTCTGGGATCATAGCAATCTAATCTTAATTTCTCTTCTAGTATATTAGGTTTCTGTTACGGTATTTCAAACACACCCACCCCCACACACACACATACACACACACACACACACACACACACACACACACACACACACACACGGGCATCAGTTCACTGCATCTTTATTCTCTTGTCTTTGTTTAGGAATTATATCGTTTCCAAGAATAGTCACATAGTTGAAAAACTTTAGTATGCTACAGAAGCTAAGGCAGAAAATAAACACAGATGAAACCAGCAAAAAAGAAACTAAGGCTCTTGGAAGTAGTGACCTTCCCCTCCCCAGCCTTATTATTTACTCACTGTGTTACTTTGGGCAGACATTCGAAGCCTTTGTGCTCCATCCATAACATAGAGGTACAATGCTGTTTACTTCTTAAGATTGTTAGGAGGGTCTGATAAGTTGATACATTTAAAAGATGCATAGAACTGTGCCTAGTACATACTGAGTGTTCTGTATTATTGTAAATAGGAAAGGGAAATATATAAGTATTTAGATATTTTCCAAACTTAAAAAATTCCTCACAGATATGTGATGTATTATATGTATATATTCTTATAGAGATTATGTTCACTATCTATGTATGCTTATATAAGCACATATAATTCTTGTGGAAATTTATGATATAAACAATAGCTTTGTTTTTGGCTGAGGAACTCAATCTTATTTCTTTTAACTTTAAAATTAAATTTTATTCTCAAACCTAGATACCATTTAACATACTGTCCTTTTTCACCAAATGAAGCAGTCTTTTTAGTTCCAAATGTAGTTTTTATGCTGCTTCTAGCAGTTTTCTTTCCAGTATCCCATAGGCGGGCTACATGAGTGGATTTATTCTATATTATTTTCGTTTTAGTTAACAATGATAATTGTATAATTTATTGGGCAACAGATTATTTTTAATTTGTGTTGTAGTAGTCCCCTTTCAAATACTTTGAGTTATTGACCTCTCCTAAGATCCGCTTTTTTTAAAAAAGCATGGGAATATGTATGTTTGCAAGTGTTCTGTTGTACTAATCACCCATAATAGCTTTTGAGGTGTTAAGTCATGTAGTATTATTTGGAATAATTTTATAAATCATTAATCAAGAGAAGTAATAAAAATTTGTCTTTAATGTAATTATTTACACATCTCTACCTCCACCCAAAGATAGAGACCAGAAAGACAACTCTTCATTTTAGACTAACTGGAATACCTAGACTTTTTCCTTGTGTATTATGTCAACAGTGTTATCACAGTTTGTAATTTACTGACTGTCCTTTTCTCATAATAGTTTCAGTATTTTTTTTTCCTTATCTCCTTAATCCCAGGCTTTGGTGCTTTCAGGCAGGGACTGTCACAGACTTCCCACCATGCCTCTCTACACATTTAACACCCACACCAACAGATGCCCAATCTGACTCTTTAAATGCTGATTTTACCTTTGGAAAACAATAAATTGATAAGTTTAATTGTTGTACTTTGTTCCACAGGGATAACATGTTAAATGCTTACATTGATTTAATTTATTTTGATGAGCCCCAATATATATACCTTTCCCCCAGACAAAGTGAAAGGCATGATAGGAAAATCAGGAAGGAGGTATTTTGAGACAACTACAAAATAAATGATGCCACTTTCTTCATTGCTTCAACTATTAGAGAAAATGAATGCTTATAGAATTATCAGGAAAATACCTTCGCTATCTTCATCCTGGTTCTTTTCAAGCAAATACATGCGTATACACACAAGAACACAAGACTTTAAACAGATAAACAGATACATTCTACCTGAGCTTTAAAAATCAAGTGTCCTCTTACCTGTTGATGTTCTTATTATGTTACCATGTTTATAATCTTAATTTTAAAGTTACTTAAATTAGTTCGCTGTAATATTTGTAAGTTCATTCAGAAAGCATTTCTCAAGTGTTTTGAGTGTTCCAGGCTCTGTGATAACAGGTCTCTGTGGCTGTTCTGATTTTAATCTTGTGGAATGTGCAGTAGACAGGAGGCCACCGTTAGCTGAGCCTGTTTGCCAGAAGGAGGGTGCTTTGTTCACCCAGCTTCACTAGAATTTGATATTTTGCTTTTGTAAGCTGATTAGAAGAATGGGTTGAAAAGATTGCCAACTTTTGTTTCTTTCTGTCCAAACTTTTTTTTTTTAACTTGCAAAGGAACCTCAGTGTGTAAAACTTTCCATTATAAGGCCACCTGTAAACTTAAAACAGTCAAACTGTTTTTTCAGCTGCCTGCTGCTCTGTTTCTTAACTGACTAATACTGACAGATAAAGATGGCTTTCCCCTGAGATGGACTGTTTTGTTTGTAGTTATTCTGTCTCTACCAGGAGGGACAGCTCCCCCATTCATAGGGAATGCAGAGATACGATACCGTTTACAGACACAATCATATGCTGACTAGGAACTGAAAAAATAATAGTGAAGTAATGATTTCATTGTTCCTCTCTGTGTCCATGACAACAGGGAGGTATGCATCTAAACTGGACGCTGCCTGGGAGCTTTATTTCCCTCAGAAATGACTGTTCTGAGAAAATGTACAGTTCATTCTGACAGACTAAGGAGAAAAATAGGCATTTCCAGTATCTGGCATTTATTAGTGCTTTTATATCCCTATAGGTAATTTTTTTTCTGTCAATAAGCACTATGAATTTCACTTTATTTTTTGGGAATCAAAATAACAGTTTATGTCATTATCAAGTACACATGGAGGTGACATTTTTACTAATATTAACAGAAAAATATTCAGGAAATTGAACTACAATTATTGCTTCTTTCTTTTCATTGTGACTCTCCTAAATGAAATCATATTCTTTTTTGTGGCCACCTTTTGATTTGTTTTCTCTTTGATAATATATATGCGTGAATGACTCCCAAAGTAGCTGGGAGATTTTACCTAAGTTGGTCTAATATTTTGAGTTTTATCGAACAATAAATTTTAAAACTCAATGCTGAAGCATGTATGTTAAAGGAAATTCCTCTTTTTAAGAAAGGTTGAAGAGTTTCTGTTTTTTTATTTCTGCATAAAATTTATTTTTAATAATTTTATTTTGGTAAAAATAATTCACCCAACATAAAATTTAACATTTGTCGCAAGCACTCCTTAAGAGGATATAGATGGGACAGAGGCAGATGATTTTACCTGAGAATATTCTTTATTCACACAACAGTCAGTCCAGTTCATAAACCAAACTATAATAAATCGATCAATTAATTAATTAAGCAGAAAAGTAAGTGTTGTTCTGCCTCCTGAAACTATTCCCGCCCTGGGTCCCTTATGCTCACCATGCAACATGTTCTTGACTACCGGTGACCACAGCCAACCCGCGTATGAGCCTGTCCAGGGCTCGCCAGTCGATGGCTGAATCAGGACCCGCCGGTAGCTGCCCCGCTGGACAATCACTCCTTTTCCAGGAGGGGCTCGCTCTCGGGATGAAAGGAAGTGTGATCTCGCACTCAGGACGTGAGGAGGCTGGGGACGAGGAGCAAGACACATCTTGCATTCAGAGTCTGTGACTCCTACCTCGACCCTGAGCTTAGGACCAGGACGGTTTATGTACTACTTTTATGCCTGCAAGCTACAGATCGCGATTTCGTCGGGGTCCACAGCACGTGAGCAGGTGTTCTGGTTATCGATTATGGGGTTCTGGTTATCGATTATACAAGGGCTTTGTCCGCAGGGTACAGATAGAGATTTCATCACACGGGCTTCACTCGCAGGTGGCTCACAACTTATCAGTATCATACAGAGCTTTAGGCCGTTTCCAACTATTTACTTTATTGCCCTTAATATGGGTTTACTTTCTCTTTGTAGTACTCATGCCATTCATACCAATGCCTTCAGGTATACTCTCCATATTCTACCTGTGCTCTGAACAACATTTTTTTTTTTGTAAATACATGGATTCCAATTTTTGTAACACATTAGAGCCATGGGGTTTGGGGAATTAGTGAGCATCTGTGTCTACTCATTTTTCAGAGGTTCACCCCTTTCCTATCCTACCATTGCCTCTCTTTCTACCCTGCCATTCACGTTGGGGCCTTTTTATGTTACTATATTTGTGCCATTTCATAAGAGGGACACCCATATATAGTCAGTCTTTTGTGTTTGGTCCATTTCACTGAGCATTATTTCCCTTTAAAATCATAATTTCTGGCATAGTTTATACCTTGTGAGGGACAGTGATGTAGAGTCACAATGCAGGAATTGGATGAAGGTGTTTGGATTCTTTCTCAGCTAGTTAACAGAAGTGAGACCTTGGTTAAGTGTCTTTATCTTTCTAATCCTTTGTTCTTATTCTTAAAAATAGGAATACAATGGACTCTTTCCTCATCAACTTGTGGTTTAAATGAGATGAGGCCCTGATGTGTAGCACACTGCTTAGCATAAGCAGTCATGCCATGAATTGGTGGTTTGTTGCTATTGTTAATTTTCCTGACAAGACTATGAACACCCAGAGTTGTTTTCAGCCTGTACTGCACTTCAACATTATTTGGGTAAGTTTAAAAGATCTTAATACCAAGGCCACATGCCAGCCTGACTAAATCAAGCTGTCTAGGTGGTTGAACCCAACACTCAGCATTTTAGAGCTGTTTCAGCTGATGTCCGTGCCCAGCCAAGTTTTAGAAATACTATTCTTGAAGGTGGGCTGTTTTCTGTCAACATGCTTAGAAAAAGTACATATGAAAAGCTTACAAGACTAGATATTTTGAAAAATAAAAAAGTCAGAATGGTTATAAAAATATAAAAAGTGACACAGTACCTATATTATATGTTTTGTCAGGTTATTTTGAGTTAGTTGTTAGTAAGGACAATTTTTTTAAAGTGATAACTTGTTACAAACATTGTAGCATGAAGTTACTAAAAAGAAATCAATTATAAAATGGATGAGAAATTAAATTTTGGATGTGTTAGGAAAAAACTACACAAATGAAACAGTTTGAAAAAAATCATTTTTTATTTCAGTTTTTTAAAGGCAAAATGAGTTATGTGAAAGAAGCACTTATAAGATATCTTAACACAAATACCACTGCAAATCCAAGCACCTCTCACTTTGATCATATCTGTGTTTATTTCAAGTTTTGGAGAAACGCTAACCCAGAGATGCACTCCAACATTGCATGTGATGGTCCAGCATCTTAATCTCAGTACTACAGAATTAGACCTCATTTTGAAATGGAAAGACTAAAACTAGTGTCAGTTCTGTTGCATTAATTAGACAAGAAAGTTTGAATTTCTTTCTGATAATCCTGAGGATACTAACTACTAAGTTTCTGAAATCTTACAAAGTTTAAAATAACATCAGACTTCACTGTTTTAAAAGTGATCACTTAGTCCCCAGTTTTTTTTAACTGTATGTTCAAAAGAGGATTCTATTATATTGTAGCATATCGCATTCTGTTATTTCAATTTTAAATATCTTCAAAAGAATGTTTTAAGTGTATATTTCGTCTAACATTCAGCATTTTTCTGGGCATTGACAGCCATCATAATCATTATACTTGTTCACTATTTCTGATTTTATAGTCATGTGTTTATGTATACTGTCATTCAGTTAAGTACTTCAGTGAGGGTACAAGTCAAGAATGAACCTATTTTACAGGTGGAAAAACTTAAGGCAGTTTAGTATTAGGCAGTTAAAAAAAAAACCCAGAAATTTCTTGGGTTCTAGTCAGAGAACCCTTCATTAACTCCTTTGTGCAGGTATGAAGCACGCTCAAAGCGCAGGCATGTCAGATGCTATTCCGTGTGCTGCATGTCCTCATTGAGTCACAAATTTCGCATTTAAGGAATTCCTCACCAAGGGTGGTGAGTACATTTTAGTGGATTTCTCACCAAGGCAGAATGCATGATTTGAGGTTGCCATACCCTTAGTTAGCAACCCCACTATATAAGTAGAAAGAAGAACTGAATTGAGGGATTCAGAAAGTCCTAAGTAATATCTTCCAGGATGTATTTTGTGACAGCCAGCTAGACTCAAGATGAACCTGGACACTGATTCCCTGACGGATGCTGTGGAACTAGGTTTTTTTTTTTTTTTTTTTAAGAATATATCATTCAGAGATGCCTTAATGTTTTTTTTAACTGCTAGTGTTCATTTTAATTTTAGGAGAAGCAGTTTTTGTGATTTAGCATTTTGATTTATTTTAATGCTTTCATCCCATGTATTTATCTCATTTCTGAAGTAATCCTGTAGATGAATTTAAATTGTTTGACTTACTAGACAGAAATTAAATTCTTCAGTAACATATAGAATTTAAGTTTAATTAATCTCCCTTAAAATACATCTATTTGTGCTGATTGTAAAGTGTTGGAGTGACTTTTGAGCCCTGTCTTTTGTAATTAGTTATATTCTTTTGATTTTAGAGCATAAAGCAGGAATCAATTAAGTGAATAGAATTATTTAAGTTTTTACTGAGGATTCATAGTGCCCTAAAGGAAGTAGAATTCAGAAAAAAATATTTAGTTTTTCAGTTACTGAGTGGGAAAATTCTTATATCATGAGATTTATTTTCTTTAATATTTTATAATAAAATATAGGGGAAAATAAATTAATTTTGTGAGTAAAAATTAAGTGCATGATGTTGAAAAGTTAAAATATATTGTTAGGCTGCTAATAAATGAAATTTACCTTATACTCTTGTATGAAACTATTTTAACTTAATGTCAATAAAGGTTAAATTAGTTCAGACTTTTCTTATTAGAATAAATGTTTCCTTTTAAAATGCATGATAATCATAATCAAGACAAAATTTGTCCTGTTATTTATTTTCAGAATGATTGTACATGTTTAGCAGACTTTTGATTTAAATCCCCAGTGATATATTGGAGACAGATGTTTAGATGACCTCATGTTTAAAGTAATGTTATATTTGAACAAAAGATTGAATTTTACTTAAAATCTCTCCTTATAAGCTAAACTTTGTGGTAGTATACAAAAACTAATCAATGACTTGCAGTGGATTAATGCAATTCCTGTATTTTAAATAATTTTTTATCTTTTCTGAAATTCCACATAGTACAAAAGAGCTGATTATGAAACAGCTGTTTACAAATGAAAATATTGTTTTTGGCTGGCCAGCTAAATGGGAAACAGATTTGAAAAGTTCCATGAATTTGAATGCAAATTTACCATATCATTTATACTGAGCCAGAGAACCTTGCAACATAGTTTACTAAAAATTCATTTGAAGACTATTTCTTCATATATACTACAAACATTGAAATAGTTTTTCCTTTTTAAAACCTGGTTTTTCTTATAAAAATTAGTGTAAATAATGTATTCTGAAGGATTATAAGGAACTTTTAAGCAATATTTAACATTTCAATGAAAAAAGATTAGCGAATGAAGCTATTATAATAGCAGAGGTAACTGAATGGAGTGAAATTGATATAATACAAAGCTGTTGTCCAAAGACAATAAATTAACATATGAGAATAAATGTATTTAAAACAGAGCTGTTTAGGTATTAGCATACTGTCATTTTTATTAGGAGCTACAAGGGTATATACTGAAAATGACATTGCTATGGAAATTTTAATTTTAAGAAACCTTCACATGTTCTCTCAATTTTTAAACAGCTATTAAAATTGTTTATTCTGGAAATTAGTTTGTGTAAAATAAATTGCTTAAAGACCTTATGTTATGAATGTTTGACCATGAGTCATTTGAATGACAAAATTCATAACTAAGGAAGTTTATGACTTAAAACTTCTAGAACTATTATTAGTTTGCTTTAGTATTCCCTTATCTCTTTTTGTCTATCTTTTTGTCTCAGTTTTATGAAAATGGGATCATGTTTCCTCAATAGCTTTTTTTATCTAAAAATTCACATTGGGAAATAAGTGCTTTTTTGACTGTGCCACCTTCCATGTGGTTATTTTGCCAATGTCTACCATTTGATGTTCTAAATGGTTGGTCGGGAGAGAAGCTCTCAAGAGAGAAGCAAGTCAGATACATAAAAAATATTTTAAGGAACATGTTTTTGGAAAAAAGGAAAGCTAAATATCTAGGAATGCAAGTAACATAAGTAAAAGCATTTACAAAAGGAACACTAACATTTTAGTGACATTTATGATGGTGTCCTTAATGGATGATCCATCTTAAATATACTTTAGCTTTTTCTACAAAATTTTCTAGATACCAGTGGTTAATGAATGCCTATTAAACTAGTTCATTGACATGCAGATGTGTGAGGTGATGATATAATATTAATATGAAGGAAGAGTTGATGCTTGATGGCCAATTTAATGACATCTCTTTTAATTTGGAGATCGGCAGAGATAATTACTCCTTTCTTCATTGGGTAAACTACACAGTGATGAAGCCTTATCCAACTCTACACTCTTTCTGGCTTTCCTCATGATACTGCAATGTAGTGGGGTATAAAGTCAGGCAGCTGACACAAATGAGGATGCACTTGAGAGCTATAGTAGGAAAGTGTTTCATTTGGTGTTTCAGCCTACAAATATATTTATGGACATCTTGCAAAGAATGAAAACTTATTTAGGAAATCAGCTGATATCTTTGTTTCTGACAGGGAACTAGGAATTTTTGCATATTGGGTAAAATTAAATTTTGAAAAGAAATGTAATAGATACAATTGATTCATATCTAGGTGTAAGTGTGACACTTTAAGAAATACTCTAGTATCACTGTTTAAAAATCAGTGCCATACAAAATTTATCAAATGTATTGTCATTTAACCACTCTTATAAATATACAGAATAGTTCCACTTTCCTAATAACGCTTGTGTTCTACCTGCTCACCTCTTTCTCCCCGATTCGTTATCCCTGAGAATACTTTCCACTTTTCCAGAATGTCATGTACCAGGGATCCTACAGAGTATAACCTTTCCAGACTGGCTCTTTCACTAAGCAGTGTGCATTAAGGTTTTCCCACATCTCTTCATGGCTGGGTACTTTACTTATTTTTAATCAATGAATAAATATTCCATTGTATAAGATATATAACAATTCGATGATCTCTTATCTATTAAAGGATATCTGGTTGATTCTAAGTCTTAGTAATAATAAGTGAACGTACGATAAGCATTTGTGTGTCGGGTTTTGTGTGTGTATATTTTCAACCCATTTGGGTAAATACATAAGAGTGTGATTGCTGGATTGTTGAAATATTTTGAAAGGAACTTAATTGTAACAAAATTGCTGGTATTTATGAATATCCACATCTTTAGTTAATAGTAGGAGAGGAAAAAATTGTTTCCTGGATTAACATTGCTGAATTCAGGATACATAAAATTTCACTGTCTGCTTCTTCCTGTTTGTAATCATACTTACGCATCAAAGTCTGTTCAAACTATTACTTATCACAGTTCATTTTTCAAGGTGAGATGAGCTCATAATTCGGTAAGGTTGTTATAGTTAATAATTGGAAATGGAATATTTTTAAAGCCACAGAGAATGTGTAGTCAGGACATTGGAGTGTCTCTATAAGTTATTAAAGATCTGTTTTTGTGGTAGAGTTTAGTTATGTGTTAAGTATCATTTCAAATCTTTAATTAGATGAACTTGTTAACCCAATGTGTGGATTGGTTTGATGCCATAGGATTCAAGGTTAGAGAATACTTGTACATGGGACAGAGGTAGCCTAATAAAAATGACATTATATACATCTTCTGAGAAACAAAGGTTTAAGAATTACAGAAACAACACAGAATATTAAGCTTAATTATGAAACTGCCATCTAGAGAACTTATCTTAACTTCCTAATGTCAGACTTTTTGTAGAATGTTCAGTTTTCAAGCCTAGAACATGAAATTGTATACTATTGCAGAAAAAATTAAGATTGTCAAGACACTGGGTTTCTAATAGTAGCTTTGCCTCAGGACCTCAGGATAATTCTTTTTCTCTTAATTTTAAAATTATTTCCAAAATTTTCATTAAACTTTGGTGAAAAGGATCCATGATCCTTCAAGTTATAGAAGAGGTGGGTCAGGGCATGTGTAGGTAAGTTGTGATTCTTTTACATTAATGAGGTTTTTTTTGCATTTGTTCTGTAGGGAGCAGGGTACTGCAAAAGGTGTTTACAAAGGCAGATATGTGTAGATTCCTTTTAGGAAAATAAATTAGCGCCAATGCAGAGATTAAATCAGGGTAAGGGAGCTGATAACAGGAAATTTTGTTGTTATTGTTAGGAGGGTGATAAAATCATAGGGCAGCAGCAGTACTAATCAGAAAGAGGGCTGGATATGAGCAGAGATTCACTTAGATTTATTAGTAGATTCATTTTTGTGAAATAGACTGAAAAGGTGCATTAGAGATGTAGACCAGGTGAAGCTGGTGTCTGATGATGCTCAGTGTGATAGAAAATATCAGAAGAAGGACAATGCTTTATGTATCTGAAGTTTGAATTATTTAGTCAGTGTTTGGGAAGTTTATGGGCTGTTCATGGAGGTTTGAAAGTTATCAGACCACTTCTATGATTCTCATTTTCTTGTTCTCACTTTCACTGTGTGTGTGTCTGTCTGCCTGCCTGTCTATATATCAGGGTCATCTGAGGAGATTTTAAAACTGTATTTCTACTTGAGCTACCTAAATACTCCTCCCTGCACACTCACCCAGCGCTGTTAATAATCATGGGTCGCACTTTCTAAGAGCAGTACTTCTAGCTCCAGGCACTCCTCGGAGTCATTTGGCATAAGGCTGTGAGGCTGCTCTACAACAAGCCCATCCTAGCATTCTCTTAATGGGACACTTCAACATTTCCTATGGAATGTGCTCTGTTTTTCTGCAGCAAGTTAGTAAACATGATTTTTTTGACCTAAAGAAAAAAAAAGTTATAGTTATTAGGGAGGCCCGAGGGCACATTTAAACCTCTGACAAATACCAGGACAAATGGAGAATGATGAGGTGG
The DNA here is from genome assembly GCA_004027205.1 of Ctenodactylus gundi. Taxonomy (NCBI): domain Eukaryota; kingdom Metazoa; phylum Chordata; class Mammalia; order Rodentia; family Ctenodactylidae; genus Ctenodactylus; species Ctenodactylus gundi. Next base: position 614,898 of record PVKB01000214.1, on the reverse strand, counting down.
CGATGTTATTAAAAAGTCTGGCATTTAAGGCCTCCGCCTTTAAATGTATACCTTCTACCTGTATTTTTCACCCAACTTCGTTGTGAGTATAATGGCTAAGACCGAACTAGGCTGCCTGACGTTGCATCCGTTTCACTACTTATTAACATTAATAACTTGACATTAGCATTCCTAAGTTCTACTTCTCCATGGTTTATTTTTTTGAATTTCAGGATTAATAAGATTTCCACTTTTAAAGGTTTGCTTCAAGGATCACATGAGTTAAAATAATTATTTTAATGCATTGAAACTAAAAACATTAGTAACCCAGTATTATCATATGTACATTATTATGTTTAAACTTTAAACTTTTTTCCATGGACAGCCCATAAACTGTAAAGTCTTTTGCTAACAGCCTAACATCCTTAATGTCCCATTATTCAAGTTGGTGAAGACAGTAAAGGTCTATTCTGGAATAAAGAAATTACGACTCTTCTCTCCCTCCAAAATCATAGAAGTGAGTCAGTAAGAGCAGTAGATAGCTACAATCAGAATGAGTGATGCTGGTTATCGTAGTTTGTAGAGATTCCATCACGAACAAAACCATGTTTTTGCTTGGGGTGGAAAATGCCTGAGAATCTAGGAATCACAGATCTTACCTGATCTCTTGGTATGACCCTTTGTCACTGGTATGGATGTGAACTTCTATACCCAGGATCTTTCTACTCATTTTCATATTTTTCTTCTTGACCTTGTCCTCACTTGTATGTCATCAACCTAAGTCCCAATTTGAGCAGTAGTTCTCATCCTTGACTGCACATAGAATCACAAATCATAAGAACCAGGTCTTATCTCATGAGTTGTGCCAGAATCTCGAAAGCAAGGTAAGGGTTGCAAGAATCAGTGCTTCTTCAAATTTCCCAAGTGATTCCCCAGAGCACTGAAGGTTAAGACCTCATCCTAAAATCACTGCCAATTCTTGGAGTTTCTCTTCAATTAAAGTAACCTAAGTGTTTAGTCATCTTCTGTTTAGAATTTATTATCCTAGTATGATGGCACTGTTTTACACTTGTGTATCTAGAGCCTATGGAAAAAAGGTTGTAAGTCATTTTTATCTCACTCTAGGCATAATACTTTTGGCTCTGCAGTGGGCAACACAGGCCGTGCTGTGCATTTATGAGGACCACCACTTACAGGTGCTGACTGGAAACTGCCTTGGTTATTACCAAATAGTTGAACGTAAAGCATGTTGTTTCATGTGCAGCAGTGACCTTGGACTAATGCCGTGCCAAAAGGTTCACACACGTACACACACACACACACACTTACAAGAAGAAATGTCACCACCACAACGTGTGTCTGACTAAATGACATGCTCTAGTGTTACATTAAACAAGTTCCTTTTTTGTTGCTTCTTTCATACAAACCCACAAAAATTCTGAGGCTAGACTTTGTTGAGAAAGAGGGGCATTTGACTTCTTTGTATTTAAAAAATTATGCCTAGCGTACATACATGACAGTACAGAAATTGTAAGTGTAGAGCTTGCAAAGTCATTAAAAGTGTACAAAGTTGTACAGCCATCACACCATTCAAGAAATAGAATAATACCAAGAACCTAGAAGACCCCTCTTCCTCCCTCCAGACATTACCCTCTTCCTCCTCCGCAGGTGTAGGGCATTTAACTTTGGCCTTTTGTTTGTAGTGGCCAGATCTCCTGGAACTTCATTTTCAAGGAGCAATGTTTTGCTTGCACGTTAGAACCCTTTACAATTCGGCAAAAGCCATCAGCTCCTTTTCCATGGTTATTTTCCCCATCTGTTTGGAATTCACATTCACATTGCCTTGTTGCCTCATCTAATCAAGCAAGGGAATGTCTCAAGAGTATGTGCTCCATAAACTACTTAATTTTCTGAAATATTCACTGCCAGGGGCTTAATGAGAAATCACCAAATCTTCTTTGGCTATAAGTCCCTCTTAGGGCCCTTATTTTTCAAATAGCCATGTAAATGCATGCAGACTGCTACAAATTTTGGTAAATAATCTCCTTCCATTTTTGCCTAGGTTGAGGTTCCTATCACATCTGTAGCCATAGTAATACATTTTATTATTTGTCTTCTTGTGTTTTAAGTATCAACACGTTGCATATATTTATCGTAAGTAGGAAAGTTAAGAATAGTTAAAAGGCTAGAGATAATTTGCATGTTAACACAAAGGACCATGCCTTTCAGCTACCTTCAGCAGTGTGTGGCTTGCTGTCTTTGTAGACTCACGTTGGGCATTACTTTCTCTCATTGCTTGGAGGTAGTCTGACATAAAATGAATCTAGGCTGCCTTCACAGCAGAACTCAGCTTTATTTTTATTCTTTTTATTCTAATCATGTACTAGAGATACTGAGTCCTTGTATTCTTTTAGTCTCTAAAGGTTTTGAAAAAATGCCAGAGACATTAGTCTTCTGAGGAATTGTTAAAATAATTTTCAAATGGATTCAGAAACTTTAATTCTGTTAAGAGATGAATAGAATAAAATAATTAGATATAATATAAATTAAATATGCAATTAAAGAACAGATTTATTTCTTTGAAAGTTTTGTAACGTAAGAAGACACTAAACATATTTGGAAGGTTATTGGCACACTAAGGAATACCCAGACAGTCCGAGTAGACTGTTTTGATCACTACCACACTACTTAAAATTTATTTAACACAATGTTTCTATCTAAGTGAGAGAATATGGGATCCTGGGCAGTTCATGGACTTCTTATATCCAAGAATAACTTTTATTATTCTGAGGGATTATTTTGGTTGTTGCAAAGTGCAGGATTACTGCTGGTGTGAAATATGCTTCATAGTCACTTAGGAACGATCCTGAAAGGAACACTGAGTAAGGCAGGGCCATTGCCGAAGGAGGAGAATCGTGCTTTCCATTTTCTCACTCCAAACTCTGCTCTAATCCAGACAAATCAAACTGTACAGATATTTCTTGCCAACAGAAAGATCAGGATAATAGCATCTCCAAACTCTATGCTGACCTCCCACCCTGCGTAATAGAGTGTCAGTTCAATTTCTCTAGGTTACAATTCCAAGAAAGTTGTATTTATGAGACTATATGTGATTGTGTGAGCATTATGAAGTCAGTGCTGGATGTGAAGTAAGTTAGGAATTTCTTTAAATGGAAGCAGTGATTTTCAATATCTTCTCCTTCCAACCAATATTTTTCAGTAGATTGGTATGTGTTCACAGAAATATCCTGTACTGTACTGTCCAACACAGTAGCCTCTGACTACATGTGGCTGATGACCCCTTGAAATGTGGCCAGTGAAACTGAAGAAGTCAGTTTTAAATCTGATTTCATTGTAATTATATAAGTATGCACATGTTTCTGGTGGCTACCATATCAGACAGCACTGTTAAGGTTATGTCATTGTGCCACCAAAGACATAATCCTTAAAAGGCAGAATGGTGGATCAGAGAGTTGGGAGAATCCTTTGTTATTGATATATCAAAATAACAAAAGTCAGTGTAACTCAGGATTCACTTCCAGAAATATAACTCTTGGTAAATAATATGTTTTCTTTTATTCCTAAAATAACAAAAATTTATTGTCTCACATTTTGGGGGCTAGAAGTCCAAACATTAATGTATTGGCAGTGCGCCTCTTTTTGGAAGCACTGAGAGAGAATTTGTTCCATGCTTCCTACCTAGCTTCTAGTGGTTGCTGGCAATCAGAGAAATTCTTTGGCTTAAGCAATGTACTATTAATAATTTTTAAACTATTGTAGTATGGACATTTCTTAAAGACAAATGCTTGTTGACTTGAAAGTTAGGAGTTGAGAAGCAGGCATTTCTGTTTTAAAACAGATGACTGTATTTAGCACACAGTAAAACAAGAAAACTAGCTTGCAGACATCTAAATCTAAATTATAACATGACCTTTTTCATAAATTTGCTTGTTGAAATTTTAGGTCACTTAACTTAGAATCACATTGTCAGTACTGTTTGACTAAGAAAAAAATATTTGGCCTCTTCTAGTTCTTATAAGTAATCTCTCCTTTTGACAACTGAAGGTGGCTTTTACTGAGCATCAATGTATCCTATCCTTAATAAACTAATTCTACCACAATCCAAAACTGGAATAAGAAATTATGGCGGTTGACGTCTACTTTTGGCTTTCTGACTAGGTTTTTGGTTTTGAGGTTTCCAGATGTCAGTTTGTATTATTTGAGACAAAATGATGGAATGTAGCAGTCGACCAGAGAGCAGATCACTGTGCTCCTGAAGCCTTACTGTGTATTTGACCTAAGAAGGTTTTGAATTTTTAGTTTATACAAGTAAAGATGAACAATTTAATACTCATTCGAATTCTATACCAACAGTTAGTAATTGTCTCAAATTCTTTCAAGCTTTCAACACTGAGAGAGGGAAAAGCAAAACAAAAAAACCAAAGAGCACTGCAAGTCAAAGATCTGAATGCAGAAGAGGTGAAACTAAAAAGAAGCTGGAAAGGCATTGTGATTGTGTGGCATTAGGTTAAATTTACGGTCAAAAATAGGTTTCAGTCAATTGGTAAGTATGCACGGAAGTGCCCACCTTCTCTCTGTGAATGCAGCTATTAAGTAAAAATTGGTAGTGGTTAGAGTAAGACATTCCTGAGTGTGAATACTGCTTCTACCATATCATGGAGATGTGACCTCAGGCAGTTTCCCGGCTCTTTGACCCTCATTTTTCTCATTTGTAAAACAAAATTAAAATGCTTACTTTGCAGCATATCAATGGGATAATATCTGTGATATACCTGAGACCTGGCTATACTCAGAAATGGGAGTTACTATTGTTTATCCTGCCTAACCTAGGGCTGTAAAGCTTTATTTTATTTTGTTTTATTTTGTTTTATTTTCTCCGAGTCAAGCTGGGCCCTGGTTTTTTTTTTTTTTTTTCTTTTTTCTTTTACCTTAGTTCAACCCAGTATTCTCAGAAGCAGGTTAGAGACTGAAGAGCAGCAATGCCCATATTAGTGTTACAGAAATGCATTTCAGTACTTTCCAGTTGAACCATGAACCTCTTTCATGTAATACCAGTTTCATGGTCCTCTTTTTAAACACTGGCCTGTAGCAAAAATACACAGTTTGTTAACTTCAGCAAACCTCTTGCTGAGAACTCTATTGTAAAAACGAGCAGTTGACCATCTCAGGTTTTATATGCAAGGGAGAGCTCTTTGAGGTCAGAGAGGCGAATAAAAATTGTCCTGAATATCTTTCTATGTTGTGTATCTAGCTGCCGCTTTGTAAATTGAGTGAAACTGACGTGTTTATGTAAACTTTTTGCTATAATTGAATTTACTAACTGTGTAGAGATCAATGTGGTGACAATATCCTCTTTTTTTCCTTTTCTTTGTCTTGCTTTTGAAGATGGGGGTCTCATTCTGTAGTCCAGGCTGATGTTAAAATCACCATGCAGCCCAGACTGGCTTCGAACACACAAGAATCTTCATGCCTCCACTTCCCAAGCATGCACCATAGTATCCAACTTACGTGGTGCTGGGGGAAATCAAACTAGGTCCTTGGGCTAGTTAGACAAGCACTTTAGCTAGTGAGATATGCAACCCCCTCCCCCCCCCGATCAATATCCTCTTATTTTATACCATGCCATAAGTGTTACATAATTTTTCTAAATATGAAACTACAGACATGTATAGTCTTCCTTGTTATGAATTATTTTCCATGTCTCGAACTTGGAATGTGAGTGGGCAGTTGTGATGATAATCTGGTTATCACAAATGGAAAATGAAGAATAAATAATATAGATATAATTTTTAAATTACACAAAATATTCCTATAATTTAGGTATAAAATTATAAGATGATATGACCATTGATACTGATTAAATTCCATTTTGGTGGCTCTGGTAAAGCACCGATATTGTGAAGCCTTGACTGATGGTTTCATAGTGGCTGATCTATCAGCCAGCAGTCAAGCCAATCTGTGACAGCACAACTAATGACCATTCCTGGTTTGTTAATGACAGTGCTGCTCACCTCCTGCTTTTGCTATGCCCATAGGACATACGCAGGAAGGGAAGCCATTGGCCAGGCACTGTAGAGTAGTGACTATATTTAAGATTAAATTAAAATGTTGACAGTATTTTTAACATAAGTTGTACATAGTATACTAAGAGATGTGATAAAAGACTTTGCAAATGCATTCTATACATATTTAATAAATGGAAAGTAATAAACCATATGTTTGAAAACTATATTATTCATTGGTGAGGTTAGAGGTAGGAAACCTAATTTCTCTAGTTTGTATGAGAAAAGTCATGTTTCTTTTGACACTTTTGCAACACAATGAAATCTTGCTACATCTGAACAGCCTTGAAAGTAACTGTTACATTGTATACCCCAGTCCATGCCTTCTTACTGTGATAACCATAAACAAATAATGGTATTCATACCTGCACTTGGAGTCCTTTGAAGCAGAAAAGAAAGGACTATCTAATCACTGGATTCATCTGCTGAAGCCAGTTACTCCTAGTCCATCTTCGCTCAAACAGAATAATAGTAATTATAACTCACAAAATAGATATTTTAGTGCTTTCTAGTAGAAAGTGCTAGGTGGTCCTTGCTTTCTGGAGCTAATTATTATATGTAAAGTAATACCTGACATTTGGATAGATGATTTTCTGCCTCTTAATTTAATCTCAATTTATTTTTAAAAGGTTGCCATCCTACCATCACTTTCACTTTTCCCTCAACTGACTAACACAACTGAAGAAAACCTAGATCAGTGTAAAAGTAAAGAAGTCAGAGAATTTCATGTTTATGTCTTTTTCACTTTATTTTCCTTGGTATTTTCTAGATCCCCCCATTTTTATTAGTGTATATATGTGATACACAGTGGTTACAGTGAGCTTGAGAATTTTGTGCTCATATATAACATGTCAACTTCATAATCTCTAGATTCTTATTTGAATTCTTATTTAAGATGAGAGAACTTAGCTTAGAATGGCCTTACCTTCGCCATGTTGCAGTGGTCCAAGGGGGTCAAATGATTTTCAGAAAATGATACAATAAGTTGTGGCAGACCGTAGGCTTATAGATTGCAGATTCTGGACCTTTGAAGAATATTTTTTTAGTGGTTACATTGACCTGAGTATCACTTTTAACCTTATCTGTGTGGCTTTTTGATATTTATACTTTGACTGATGCCATTTTTCCTCCTCTCATATGGATCTTTCACCAGGTAAATTATTTCTTTACACATGTGGAAACTGACATATTTTTGGTTGTACTTGAATTGTAGTAATCATGTTCACACAGCTATTTTAGAGCATAATTAGGATTACAGCCTCAATGGGCAAACTTCCACCTGGTACCGAGCTCCTTCTGTTGTGTAGCTATCCTTTAGATCATAGTCACAATTTGACATATATTTGCGTATAGCAACACTTCCAACCAAGGGAAGTCATACTGATATTTTTCTTGAAAATCAAATCTTTCCGTTTAAGATGGCAGTTGTAGCATTGCCACACACTCAGGAATACATTTTTGTCTTTTCTACAATAATAGTACTGCATTGGGGAAATCTGTTTAGTGTTGTATACAGCCTTTAAAATAACCTGTATTCGTACCTGCCACCTTCAGTATTCAGTATGAATCTCAAGCCTGTAACTTTTAAATTGAATCCCTTTTAGGACTCAGACAAAGATGGTATTGTTAATTTATCTTTTGGCTATTCAAGGTCTGAAAGAAAAATAAACTAAGAAGAAAGTGTCTTAAGATATTTTTAATTTCTTTTTGGGCCAACCCAATTAACTTGAAAAAATAGAAAATCATAATGAAAATTAAAATATCTAACAGCTCTATCACTCAGTTATAATCATTGTTACTTTGATGTATTTCCTTACAGTCTTTAGTTTGTAATTGTATTTATAAGATTGTCATAGGTTTACAGAATTTCATATTTTATGCTAC
>PVKB01000214.1:589159-606852 GCA_004027205.1 Ctenodactylus gundi | reverse complement strand
AGGGATTGAACCCAGGACCTTGAACGTGCCAGGCAAGCCCTCTGCCACTGAGCTACGTCCTCAGCCCTTTTCCAGGTTTTTAATATTACAGTGAAAATTTCGAAGTTCAGTCAAAGGAAGTAGGCAGAGATGAGATGTTTTGCAGTGTTTTGTTCTCTAGTTTTAAGAAATTGTTTCACAACAGGGAAAGTCACATTCTTTAATTTCTGTAGACTTAGACATTCTTTCCTTGTTAGTTATAGGTGCTTGTTTTCATTCATTTGTCTGTGACAGAAATTGGGGATTTGGGAGGACAGTTAGCCCGAAGCAGTCTCAGTAGGCCTGGCTCCATTTCAGTATCACTCCTTTCTTCGTCCTGTTCCCCCCTGAGCTAAATCAGTCCAAGAAATCAGAATATTTTACAGTAATCCTGAAGTTATTTCTTTTTTCAAATGCTGAAGTTTTTTGTGATTTTAAAATCCTTTAGAAAACAGCTAATTTATATTTTCACATTCTTCTCACTTATAATAATGTATGTCCTCTAATTCGTAGAGCAAGTATTTCACCCCCAAAATTATTCTGCAGAGAAGTACGTGTCTATTTGATATTGGATTTTAAGGATGAAGACTTAGTGGCAAATTTTTGTTGACGTATATGAAATAATAAGCATACAGAATGTTTTTGTGTAAGAAGAGGAATTTTTGATCCTTTTTGAAATTAATGATACTTTAATTTCTGGTATTTTGGAAAAAACGTTCTTAGTTATTCTGAGACAAGGACGTTGGTAAAACATTTGGACTACTGTTAGTAGTCAGGGCAAAGGGAAGGACGATGCAGTCCTGCTTCCGTGAAATCTCCTCTGATAGACCTAACGGAGTCGATTTTTCTTTTGTATGGAATATAAACTTTGTTAGGATTCAAATATTGTGCTCATTTTACTACATCCTATTATTTCTTTTTACATCAACATTCAAAGCTTCCGCATGAGGTTGTTCTAATTAAGTTTGGCTCTAGAATATGAGTCATGTCTATGGAGATGTGTATAATATGTGATTCTATCTGTGTCCTTCAGAAAATAATCAGCATTTTTGACAGGAGTGAGTAACTACTTAACACTGACCACAGAGCCTCGCTAATGGGAGCTGTCCGTTACTTTCCTTTGAATGAATGAAAGAAGAACTGCTGTAGTAAAGTCACATTCTTCTCTTCAGGCCACATTGAGGTAGCTGGTTTCATCAAGTAAAGAAAATCCATTTCACAACCTTCATTAGGTTGCTGCATAGACGATTAAACAAGTGTACTGAAAACTTTCTCAGGTGTTCTCAACCTGAAAGCAGCATTTTCCAAAGTATGTTTTGTGCAGTATTAATTTTGCAACATGAACCTAGAGGTTTTCTAGTTAAGTAACTTTGGAAAACGCATCTTTGTTGAAGGTTAGCCATGAATGGTAGTGTACCAAAGGTTTTGAGAAGGTGAACAATCAGTTGCTTCTCTATGTAACTTTTGAGATTTCTAAATTTGTGATCACATCTACTTTTTAATTATATCTATCCTTTTATCTTCTGTTTGTTTATTTGAGATAGAGTCTTTCTCTGTAGTCCAGGCTGGTCTTAAACTCACTATGTAGCCCTGGATGGCTTTGAAGTCATGGTAGTCCTACTGTCTCAGACTCCCAAGTGCTAGGATTATAGGCATACACTACCACACCTGGTTTATGTGGTGCTGGGGGATTGAAGTCAGGGCTCTTCCCTTGCTAGGCAAGAACTCTGCTGTGCTATTCCTCCAACCTTTCTGTTTATTTTTAAAAAGTAAGTGACATGTGTGAAATTTAAGGTTTTGGCTTTGCAGCTAGGTAGACTTGGGTAGAATTTCAACACTTATATAACTTTAGTATATAATTAACCAGCAGCAAATAGTTTCTTTAAGCTTCGGTTTTCTCACCTATAAAACTAAATAATGATAATGTCCACCTCAGAAAACTATTGTGGGTCTTTAAGGAGCTCCACATAAAAAGTGTGCATGCTGTAAACTCAAAGTATGCTGTTACTACTTTTGTTTACTCTTCGGAGTACCTTGTAAAACAACAACCTGCAGATAGGTGGCACGAGGGAGGGCAGTGATTCCATCAGTTATTAAATAATAGCTTCACAGGTTGAGGTTTGCCTATTTTGCTGTGTTTCTGTTGTACTTTGTTCTTCGTATTGTCCTCATACTACTTCCTTCATATGCCTTTCTTCCCTATTTCTGATGGGAAGATTCAAAAAATGTTTATATGGAAGACACTTTTAAATAATGGTAACAATGACAAAGAGACTAGAAACAATTCTTATTGAGCATATTTAGCCTGGAAAATAGAACACATTAAAGGATTATAAGGTAGAAACTTTAGTAGAGAGATACTCAGTGTTTTAACATAAGGAATAGTTTATTAACGATGAAAAAAATTCACCTTGAAAAAAAGAATGATTTCTCATGAAATGAGACTTGCAGAGTTGTCAGGAAGGAGTTTGAAGACAGGGTATCATTGTATCATTCTGATGATAATCAAGATGTTTAAGTTCATCAAGAAATAAAAATGTAGGATAGAAGTTGCCAGAGAGGCAGAGAGACACTGTGGTTGTAGGCAACAGAAAAGTTCACTTCTATTTCTGGGCATCAGGGGTCACTTTGTAAGGGGCTGGATTTGAGGCAGGTCTGAGGGAAGGAATCAGTTTCTCCCAGATGAATAACCCCAATCACAGTGCTTAGCAAAGTTAGCACTTTTTAGTTAAAACAAATCACATGCTGATCTGTATGTATTGATACTGCATTTTGTGTCTTACTCTTTAGATTTTCCTCCTTTTATTTCTATTGGCAAGTCATTTTATCCCCACTTAAGAGCCCATGTAGTCAGCCCAAAGCAAAGGTGTCATAACAGCAAAGCTACTGTTTTCAAGAATTGTCATGAGCTATGTCTAGGAGTATGTATGGTTGTTAAGTTTTTTGACCAGAGTTAAATAGTTTGGAATTCTGGAAAAGTTCGAAAGTCACTTTTAAAGGGAGCACGATCATCCTCAGTGTGCCCTTTGGGCATTTCCTCCAGTCACTCAGATTAATAGGCCTTTGCCATAATATATTTTGCAAAGAAATGTTTATTTGACACATTTATTAGGTTCAGACTATTCTCATTTAGCAAGTGACCTCGGCTCTGTAGCAGCCACCTAGCTCTCTCAATTTTCCTTTGATAAGAGGAAATAATTGAAGGAGGTGGCCGGTAGTGCTTATACTATTTAGGACATTTTTGCTCTTCAAAGTGCAGAATATATTTTTCTATTGGTTTATATACAGAGAAACTTCTGTGTCATGCTCTGTAATTGCTGTGTCTGCATGGGAAAGCTGCCACTTATTATCAACACGAGAGCAGAAGAGAAGCTACTTCAGCTCTGAATATTTTTCTTTGGCTGACTTTTTCTCCACAATTGGGACAAATACCTGACAATGAAGCTTTAGAAATGGTACACATATTGTTGTGGACAGCATCTTTTGATTGGAAGAATAAAGATGGAGTATTCATGTCTGCGTTTCATTGGTAGCCTTATCTGTTCTGTGCAGCCCCAGATTGTCAGCTGTGCTGGTCCTTTGTCATGAAACCTAGAAGGGGAGAAGGGACTTAATGTTGCCTCTGCCATCTCAGGAAACTAAAAGCAGTATTGAAGAGCATAAAGTAACCTCCTTTTGGTCTTAAACACTCATATCATTTTTGCCATTTGTAACAGTTTTTAATAACTTTTCACTACAGACTTTTTTGAGATAGGTCTCTCTCTGTAGCCCAATAACACAGATTCTTTTGAGTGAGCTTAATTACATGTAAAAGATATGATTCACATTAATAGATATGCTTCTTATTGAAAGCTCTAAAGCCAAAATGTTTACAACACTGATTAAACTTGGAAGTAGTGAGGAGGTAATTTGCTCCAGTAACTTTTATATAAAGATTAGTAGTTATTAGACGAAGAAACTTCTCTTAAGCTTCATTTCATTCCATAGTTTACTTAAAGAAAAGCTGTCTTGAAGTTTTCAATGATTAAATTTAGAAGATTTAAAAACATTATCATATTATTTCTCTCTGATTAAATTTTAATATAATTCTTATAATGTATATATGAAATATGTTTTGATAAATATATAGAATCGTATATTCTTTTTTATTTGTAAAGCCTGATCACTGAATCTACCACTAAGGTAGTGAAGCATTGCCTCCTTTATGACAACGTTTTTGGTAACAGTGACCATACCTCTTTTTCCTCCTTGAGCCAACAGCCCTTCTTGAATTTGAACCCCACCTTTGTGGTATGTCCACCAAGACAAAAGAGCTCTTGTGTCCATGAGTAGCTTTTCTAACTACTAAAATGATGGTAACTTCAATTATCCTTTCTAAGTTCCCTCATAGATCTCCCTATAATGGAGGGGAAAGCCTGTTTTGCTGAATAGGGGGAGGGCATATGCAGAGGAATGACACTTCCTCTGGACTTCGGATTTTCTTAGCTGATGCTACATGTATATCTTCTTGCTTCTGAGAATTGGCTGTGGTAGTAGTTATCTGTCCCACTTGGGGCAAGATACTCCCAATTAGCACCATTGTCCTTTTCTAGAACCATAATTGCTCAAAAATGTAGTAAGAAGCCGAGTGTGATGGCATGCACATGTGTATAATCTCAACATCCTGGAGGCTGAGGTATGAGGATCACAAGTAGGAGCCTACCCTGGGCATCTTAACTTGTCTCAAAATGGAAAATAAATGGCTGTGGGTATAGCTCCGTGTGAAGTCCCTAGGTTCAATACCACCACCACCACCAAAATAAATAAATAAATAAATAAATAAATAAATAAATAAATAAATAAAGCTGGTTCTTTTTCCATATTTCTGTTAGTAAACATCTATTTTACTGTTAAGATTTTATGAGTTTTTGCACTTTAAGATCTATAAAGGTAATATCATAAATACAATGACGACCTTACCATCAACATCGGACCACATATACAAGAGGGATCTCATAAGCTTATCATAGAGTTCAAAGCTTTCTTATCACCAAGTGTCTCTGTCTCCTTCATAGTAACTCAAAACATTATTCACATATTTGTGGTGAAGCTGCGTTAAAAAAAACCTACTACCTCTCCAGTCATATTAAATCATAGCTTAGCCAAATCTATACAGTGCATAGTTCTTAATGATAAACATTTCTGTTATTGGTGTATTTTCTTTATTATACTTTTATTATTAGTTTATACTCTTATTTAAAACATTGCTGTAAAACATGAAGCCACATCGTATCCGTAGCAGCCTTACACATCTTGTGTGGCTGCTTCTCTGGGTTGTGTTAGTGTCCTCGTCCCCTGACTGTACCACGCCCTCTTGGTTGTGTAGCTGCATTGTATGATGTTCACAAAGAAAGTCATCTGCTAGCACCTTTTGGGAAGCGCTTTCACCTCAGCTTTCCCAGACTACTTCTTACTTACTCAGGGCCTTTCCCACTGTCCCAGCTCAAGTCATGGCTCCCTGTTTGCTATGTAGTCTCCTCTACTCTGTGGAACCCTATCCTTAGGCAAGAAGCTGAGACTATGCTATTAGAGAGTGTATCAGGGTTGAAGACTGAAGATGGGGCAGTAGGCAATAAGTTTGGCATTGTTCAGAAAAATGTTCCGCATCTGCCTGAGGACAACACACGACTAAGAACTATGCAGTTGATAAAGCATTGCACATTCAGCTGCTTCCGCGTGATTTATATTTAAATGGCTGAGCATTTTCAATTTAAAATATTATTTACTTCTCCTCCCTCCCTTCTACCTTCACTTTATCCCCTCAGCCCTATTTTCTCTTTTCTTGTTTGGCCTTCTGGGAGTCAAATTTAGGGGTTGAAACTAGAGCCTTCTGCACATTCCACAAGTGCTCTACCACTGAGATACCTCTCCGGCCCTTATTAGATGTATTCTAGTGGTAGATTTCAGGAATCAGTTAGTAGGCTGTAAAACCCGTAGAATCTAAAAGCCCTAAAATCGGGTAGTTTAATGTCTTCCTCTCTCATGTTGAAGACTGGCTTCATTTACTACCTTAGTTTTTTTGTCCATTCTCAGGTATCTTCAAAATAAGAAAGATAAATTTGGCGATAAATGATAAGATAGACATATTAACTCGATATTTTGCCATTTGGGGGGTGGGGAGAAGCGGATTCACACGCACAAATTAGTCAATTTCTGGTTTTAAAATATTTGTTAATTTAATAAAGCATATATGCTATCTTTAGTGATTTGGCTTTCCTTCCAAAACGACAAACATAAAAATAATATGTCTGGTGAGTTTAAATATTCAAAGGACTACTTTTTGCTCTATTATCTTGTATTTTTATTTTGAAACTTCTTTCTGTATTACTGCATTTCAAAAAGAGATGGCAGTGTTGAGCCTTCGCTCTGACTCAACACAATTATTTGAAGGAACTTACAATTCTTCATAGTGAAGTATCATTACAGCTCAGCTCAGCTCAGCTCTTGGGATTCCATTTTTTATCCTTCCTCTACCTCTTCGGTGTTCTTATGTGGAGAACAAGAGTGCTCCGATACATGTTATGTTAGATCTGTTATACAAAGATACTATTAAATTACTTATTCTCGTTTCTATACATGGCATAATGCTGACTTAAGGGACATAAAGAAAAAAACCCTTCTATAATAAAATGTGAGCCAGCTCTAAGATGCAAAAGTATGTTTACAGTGTACTTGTTTTTCTAAGGCTTTGACAGGAAGAATTAACTTTACATTTCCAGCTCACAAAATACTTTACTGAACCACATCTTATGGTAAATAAACTGTTCTCTGGGAATAAATTTTTTCCCTATTTTTTTAGGGCAATAGACTACTATGAAGAAAATTACTTTTTCTGGAACTGATGTTCTGAAAAAATGTTTAGATGACAAGAGTCATTATTTGCCTAGTTTTCCTTCACATTTACTGTTTTGCTTGTATTCCAAATTTCCGAAGGATGATTCGTATACCTTTTAGCCCTATGTTGAAAAATAAAAGGAGTAACAGTCCTCTTTATGATTATCAAAAGCAATAAAGCAGTGCACTTTTTAGACTACAAACTATAGGAAAAAATCGAATACTGCCATGTAAAGCTGTAGTAAGTTGTTTTTAAATGTATAAGCCAAGATTAGCAAACTAAGCTTCCGTGTCAAAGGATCTGAGTCTGCAGTTGGAATGGCACCCAATTCTACAAGTTTTGTTTTGAAAAGCTGTCCTGCCATGCTTAAAATATGTAAAAGAAATATTTTAACACGTGAGAATATGTGGTTTTCTTTGAAATCTGGGCAATTAGATGACATACATAAAGATGTGTAATTGTTTAGTTTGATTACAAGAGATAGTGAGATTTTCTTTTGTACCATAATTTTTATATGTTTAAAATTACTGTTGAAATGTGATGTGACAGATAATTTATGGATTTGACTAAGCCAGCAAGCCTATTTGGTTTCTATTATATGTGAAAGACCCAACAACAACATCTTCGTTTCATATTGTTCCGATAAATTTAATGGTATTTTCTTAACCAAAAGGAAATTTCTTCTCAGCTGGATTCTTTCAATGTAGGTTTTAATCACAAACTTTGAAAATGAGAACATAGCTATTATTTTTTATTAAAAGGACATGTTCTGGTTAGTTTGGAAAGGTCTGGATAGTAAGGACTTCCAATATCATGTCCAAGAACTTAAAATGTAATGCTGAAATCAGTGAAATTAACGTATGCCTTTTAGTATCAGTATATCTAACATGTATGGTTGGGATCTGTATGCCCCCTAAGAACCTTGTGTATTTGGAATTGGTTAGATCATGGGGGATGGGGGTTAATTGTGTGTGGATTGATCCATTGATGATTTCATGTGCTGTTAAATGGTGAGGTCTGGATGGAAGGGACAGCTCACTGCCATGACACAGGAAGTTATCCCTTCTTCACTCTGTCTTCCATTTTCTTGTTCTACTTTCTGGCCATGATGGTATAAACAGATTTTCTCTGGCTCACCCCCCTCCAGTGACCCTCTGCCATTTCCAGCAACTTGTGAGTGCACTATGACTTTCTAAAACCATGAGCTAAAATAAACCTCTTTTTCTTTAAGCTATGGGTGTCAGGTATTGTATCCCAGCAACAACAAGGTGACTAAGATGCAGAGAAAATGTCTAGGCCTCGTAAGGTACTTCTTATTGTCTTACAACTCCAATTGTATCAGTGAGTACAATCTAAATTTCAATTAATTAATTAGAATAAACTTCCCTGAGTAGGGCCCAGGTCTGGAATTCAAAATGAAGCTCATCTGAGAGATTGAGGGAAACAAGAGGATTCTTTGTGCGCATTGTGCTTCATGGTAGTCAAAGGATGGTATTGTAGACATGACATGTTTTCTTAGTGCTTGGTGACTGATGTAAGTTTTACAATTACTATTGATCAATACGATTTTTGTATTTGTAGCTTCTCTTTTAAAACTGTTTTTGAACTTTTGTGTCCTTTGTGTCTTCCCCTGGCCAAGTTCTATTTTATGTTTTAAGTCTAATTTATGGACTTCTATAAATTTTATTTTTATAACAGGTATCATTTATATTTTAGTTCTCAGTATACTTTTTCAGTTGAGGAAACACTTGGTAGTCTTTGAGTACCTTAATTGAAGAGCAAAAGTAATAAATTTATAGTATCTGAGCCATTCATTTGTTATTAACTAAATTAAAAATGGCTTATGCTTGCAATAAAGGAAATCTTACGCTAGTGTAGACTGAAGCAGCTCATCAAACCTGATGATGCAGTCATGATTTAGTTGTCTCACCAGTATTTTATTTAGCCTTATGAATGTCTTTGAGAAAGAACGTTATTATCAATAGAATCTCCTTAATTCTTTTATCAGCAGCTTGAATAGGCACATATCAAAAGTCAAATACACTTTTCTGGGAGGAACAGCCACTGTTAGGAACATGAAGTTGTTAGTGTTTCTGCATTAAATAAATAAACCCTGGGGGAGCAGTAAAGCCAGTTTTTTTTCTGCTCTCCTATGGGTTTTTCCTGTGCCTGGCCTTGGGTACTTTCACTGTTGATGTGTGATCCTTACAAAAAATAAATTCCATGTAATGTGTAGTCACTAAAAGGCTCTTCAGACTTCTGTTATATAAACTAGTGGTATAGAGGAGAATCGACCGGGGTCTGTCTTGTTTTCAATACTCTGTAGCTTCAATTCTTGGCAAACTTCAGGGGGACCTTGGCAGGACTGTCCTCCCAGACCTGGGCTTCATTATGGTGTGTAAGGAGTCACCTCTCTTAGACAGCTTGTCAGGATACAGCCCTAAGGAAAAGACGCCAGAAAGTCTAGAACACTTGGTCTAAAGGCACACTCCTTGATTGAATCGTCAGGGTGCATGTATTAGCCAACAACTTGATGATATGCTGGTATCTGGCCAGGCTGCATTTGGCGCAGGATGCTATTCTGGATAGTCATGTCGCTATTTCTGGCTCTTTGGAGCCAGAACAATTGTTACCTTCAGTGGAAGAGACTGTTATATCTAGGTGTGCACCTAAGAGGACTGATGTGGCATAATTTTATCTAATTTTTTTCAACGTACCTTAGAAACTTTATTTGTTTATGAAGCGAAAGAATCAAAGTTTATTTTTTTTAAAAAAGAAAAATAATATCCCTCCCATGAAATAACATTCTGTTTCATTTGACCCACACTTCCTTACAGTTATTTTCTTGTATGTGCTCCTAATTAGAATGAAACTCTATGACATATTGATAATGTGAAATTAAGCAGATTGTTTATATGCTCTTTAAAATAGCATGTTTTATTAGAACAACCTCAGAGGGCCATTAAAGAAAATGATTTAAGTATTTGTACAGCAACAAATAATAAAGTCTAGTGAAATTGGATTTTTTTTAACCTTCAAAGTTTCTAATATACTTGGTCTATTTAGAAAACAAACACATTTAATTGTTTCCATCTCTTAAATATGTCTAGTGAGTTCAGCTTTTAGTTGCTGTACAAATAAATTGGTCCTAGTTGCGTTGCTTTCTTTCAAACATGTTTTCAAATTAGGGCTTAATGTGGCTTGAACATTTTGCCAGAATAGTCATCCTACTTTTGCCTGAGTGCAGTTGATTACATCTATCTTTTCCAGCTTACAAATGCCAATATATTTAGAAGAATGCAAACCCAGCCCTGAGACCATTTGTCATCGCACTTTGACTGGAAGCCTATGCTTTATTATGTTACGTAGGAGGAAAAGCAAGCAAAACTGAAGAAGAAATGGGATGTCAGGGCATGCTCTACATTGTTGTTACATCATCAGGTTTAACCTATTTTCCTCTATAATATTTAATGCTTAATTACCTGGATTATTTACAGGAATAATGCACTTTTTGATATTGAGCTCAAAAATAGCTTTCAAATATCTTAGTAAATATAGAAGAGAAATGAAATGCACTCAAAGAGAAGTTTAGTGTTATCATTTCAAAGCCTGAGTTTTAATAATTACATATGGTATTCTGTAAATAACTAGAGAAGAGGCTCTGAGAAAAAATTAATTTAAATGATAAAATATAATTGCTTTTGCCTACTTACATTCCTAGCTTCTGTATATAGTCTTTGTAATTCATTCTGTCACTCTGTATTGTACTGACATGAGGAATGGAATTAATGAATAAAGAAACTAAAAATATTTAGTACGTAATCAAACACATGTCAGACCCACCCTGCTAAACAGAAAATTAAGGTAGAGATGTTTGTATGATAGAAAAAGGTATTATTTTTAGGCTCCATGTTATAGGAAACTAGCAGACAGCTATAGCTAACATGTAACGATAGTGAATTATTTTAGCCTCCTGCTGAAATTGCTTTTGGATTTCTGAAATCTGACCTTCCAGAAATGTCCACGGAAACCCTCAGAATCACTATGAAGCTTTCTTAGTGTGACCCGACACTCTAAAAACTAAGCTGAAGTTAAATTTCCCTGGAGACTTTAACTCTCCCTACCGTAGAAACAGAGCATTTCATGTGTGTCGTCTCTTTGTGACTGTCCCCTCCTTTTATTTATCATATCTGTTTTTTTCATTTATTAATAAGGTAAGAAAAAACTTGTGGTTATGAGAGTATAATAAATAATAATCTTCATAATAATCTTCATAATCTAAACTTTTGTACTAAGGAGACCTAAAATATAGTGACTTCACAAAGGAATAAGGCACATAGGAGTTTCTTCCATAATACCAAGGGATTGATGTTACTTCTAAGTTGCTCTGTCTTCTTTAGAATATGATCCATCTTCACTGTGCAGTGAAAATAAATTATCAGAACTTTGTCCTCATTCCAGGCTGAATTTCATAAAAGGGTAAAAAACAGCTTTTTCAGTACAGATATGAACTGAAATAGCTAATATCACTTCCTTTCATATCCCAGCGGCTGGGACTGTGTCCCATGATTATGCCTAGGAACAGAATATACTAGAAAATATAATTTGAAGATTTGCATTTCTATTCCCAGCTAAAAGTAAGAATAGGGAACAAAGTTCTATTACTAAAAGAAAGGAAGCGGAGAATGGTTGTTGGAGGAGAATTCATGGTCCCTGACAAAGCACTCTAGTGAAACCTCTATTTTCCTTCCTTCATTTTCTTTTTTTCCTAGTTTCTCTTTCTTCATCCTTTTTGCTTAGAATTATGATATATAAGAGTAAATGTAAGGAGCACTCTCTGCCATAAGTATAATTTGGTTTTCCTTAAGGAAGAGTGAACTGTTAAGGATAAGAAGTATGACATTTATTACATGATTTTGGTTTTCATAATTGAGTCTTTGTCACTTTATCTTTGTTCCCATTTTAATGTTCATATTATACACACACACACACACACACACACACACACACACAGATGCACAATGCGTGATGTTTACAACAAACTCGAGTATTTTGTGCACCTATATATCATATAAATATTACAGTCCATTCCCCTCCCTATTTTTGGCCCTCTCATACTCTTGGCTATCCCTCCATAACTCCCAGTATCATACCCATTTGATTCTATAGAATGTTCTGGATTTCCCAAATCAGAGAAACCATGCGATATCTCTGTGTCTGACTCACTCCACCACTCAAATCATCATTCATTAGCTCAGTTTCCCACCCCTAGAGTGGTCTTAGTGGCTGTATCTTGAGGCCTCTTCTCTGTGACAGCAAAGCAAAGGTACAGGAGCCAGACTAGAGAACTTCTAGGAGAGACTCATCAGTTAATTTCCCCTTTTTCTTCCTCAAGCTCTTTTCCTGCACCTTAGATCTCTCAGTATTGGCCTTTGAGAATTAACATCTTGCCTTATTTATTCTTTTTATCATTCATTCACCTAAAATCACAGAAGTGACCTTAGAGATTCTAAAGCTTAGTGGTTTGCAGGCCACATTGAAAGGGGAGAGAGACCCCCAGGAAGGTGACTGATGATTGTTGGGTTTCCTGTCATCTTTCTAACCAGAGGAGGATCAGTTTGTCAGTTTCACAAGTTGGGATCACTAACAAATTTTGTTGATAAAAGGATTTTCATTTCAGTAAAAGTTTAAAGGCCTTCAGTTGAATCCAACTTCCTTATTAATATGAAAACATCAAGGCCTACAGAGCAGATATATGTTTTCAAGAGTTTCAACTGAATTTCTATCTTTTTTTTAGTTTTGGGTGAGATTGTCCTCCCACTATAGTGTATTAACTTGCTCCACAACGTTCTTCTATCAGTGATATTTTTTGTTTTTCTGAAAAATGTAGTTTGTTTTTCTTTTTGGAAATATATAGTGAAATTTGGCATAAAAAGGAAAGCACACAAATACTTCCAGTGGGCTCTAGTCTTTATAAAACTGAGTAACATGTAAGATAAGCTCTGGTTCAGGAAAGGTATTTTCTTGATTTTGAATATTATATCGTCACTCACTGATAAAAAGATTTCTGGGTTTAGTGCTGCAAATTCAAATGACAAAAATTATGCAAAATATGGTGAGGTCTCTTATACAACTGAGTAGTAGCCGTTGGAGTTGGCCTTGGTTTGGCACAAAATGGTGGCTGGCCTAGAGAGAAGTGGTTTAGATGTGCTCCCATCACTCTTCTCTACTCTTCAATCCCGGCAGATGTTGCCTTCATTGTGTTTTTATTGTGATTTGTGTCTATATGTGCTATTTTTTGCATTTGAGAAATTGAAGAAAATAAAGATGTCATCATGATTGAAAGATCCTGTGTATTCTCTATTTGAAGTGGAGGTCCTTAAGACTTCAGTATGGAATGCTACTCTATTCACCTGTTCTCTGGAAGCCGATTAGTAGTTTTGGTACATGAGAAAGTTGCCTTCTTCCTGTTTTTTTTGGCACGTTGTTTTAATAATGAAGCAGATTATCTAAAAACTACTTTTCATAAACTAATGTAACTTCTTCACATAAAAAATGCTAATAGAAGTGAGGAAATGAACTGTTGGATTCCCTAGAGCGTGATTAGAAAATCTGAAATAAGTGTTCACAAATTCCTGCTGTACAGAAACTATACACTTTTTTCACAAGTATGAAAATGTTTTTCATAGAAAGCGTGAGTCAACTTGAAGTATGAATCTTGGGTTCTTGGAATACTGTGTTGTCATAAAGAATAACAATAAAATGGTATACTGTGATATTTTATATTCATTACATATACTTAAACTAAGATTTGGTTTTTGATGTGAAATGTTAGTAATTTTACATCTCTTTCAGTAATCTAACTGGAAAATATTACCCTTAAATGTTTTCTCTCTTCACTTTCCTTCACCAACACATTAGGTTATCCATAGAAAAGACTCAACCACATGATATTTTCACAATGTGAAAAAAATAAAAAGCTTCAAAGAGCCAAAGAAATAACTTTAAGTCCTTTCATAATTTTTTCTTTTTCTTTTTTTCTTTCTGTCTGTCTGTCTTTCTTTCTTTCTTTCTTTCTTTCTTTCTTTTTTCTTTTTTAATAAACAGGGTCTCATTCTGTTGCCCAGGCTGATCCTTAACTCACTATGGAGCCCAGGCTAGTTTTGGACTCACAGCATTCTCCTGTGCTAGGTATACAGGCATGCATCACCACACCCAGGTTTTGTGGTTCTGGAGAATCAAACTCAGGTATTTAGCGCTTGCCCAAGCACTTGCTAGGCAAACATTTTAGCCACTGAGCCATTCCTCTAGACCTTTCCCATAATTTCCCATACTACAGTGCCTCAAGCACCTTGACAAAATTCAGGTCTATTAAAGCCAAGTGGTTCCCTTCCTCTTCGCTGGTGAATGAGAAGTAGAGGTAAATCCAGCACCATAGAAGTCCTCTGACTGCAGGGCATTATTCACTTTTATAGCCACTCTTCATGACAGATAAAGATAGAAAGATATTTTTAAAAGCCACAATTTCATTTATGTATCTTGGCTTTTTATTTCATTCTCATGACACATTAAATTTTACTGGAGCAAGAAATTAGGGAAATTATACAAATGTGACCTTTTGTGTTTTATGTACCAAAAGGGTTTTCTTTCTCTTCTTTCTTTCTTTCTTTCCTTCTTTTCTTCTTTGTCTTTCTTTCCCATATCCTTCCTTTCTTTTTCTTGTATTTCCCGGGATTATCACTTAATTGAAACAAGGTTAGTTGCTATGTGATCATCACAAATCTCTTCCAAAGACACAAGACAGAATCATTTACACCATCAGATTCTCTACCTTTATCTCTGTCGGGCGCATTTATTAAGCTTCCCAATTTACACTATGCTGTGCAATCTAAAAAAACTGTAAATTTTGTGAGGCTCAACTAATTGAAATCTCTGAATTAATGGGTAAGGAAACTGACTGAAAGTCTGTTTCTGCAAAGTGAGACACTTCTTTTTGAATGAACACGAAATATGTTTACTTTTGTTCCCTTATTTTCAACCACAGAGTAGATTTAATGAAATGGTGAAGGGGAGAAAAGGAAGTGAAAGTATTTAGTGAGGTTGCTACTATGTTAAAAGTTAGTGTATAGAGGAAATTGTGGGTGGAAATTAGGGGGACAGAAACTTGAAAATAAAGGAAGAATACATAATGATATAAAGAATATAATGCCTTTATCTATTTTAGATATTATTTTTTCTCCTGTTTTTGTGAATTTTCAGACTGAAAAGCCAGAACTCAAAGAGATTCACACATACACAACCACACCCACAGTCACCTTTCTTCCCCAATGGAGCACATGTACATGGGCATGCACACACATATACAAAACACACTCTTTTTCCTTTCGTAAAATGAATCTTCAGGTTTTTCTGGTGAATTGCTTACCAGCATTAGACCTGTTAAGTGCATTTTAAATATCAAAACAGCTTATCTTTTTTTATTTTGCCCATTTTTCTTGCTTAATTGAAAATAATGAGTCAACCGTAAAATAGATGTTATTTAATTAAATTAGCTAAGCTTCCTTTTCAAGTCTCTTGCCCTTTTTCCTGGTTCAGTAATAATGGTTAATAGCGACTTAATGATTTGTTTGTTTGTACTCTATCCTGACATCAGTGCTTTTTATCATAACTGTTTGTTTTGGAAGAATGAAAAAGAAAACGTATACTCACGGGCACTAAGTCTGTTAGCAAGTGGAAAGGAGCCACTTTGTGCATGCTGCATGATGGAACTCCGTAGTTGTAGAAGTTCCTTCCACCGCCACCAGTTGTTTGTCACGTTTCACAATACCTTACATTTCCATTCTCCTACACGGTATCACAAAATGTCATCACAGGAGAGAGGGGATAAATGTTAGCATTCCCATTTTATATATGAGGAAATTATGGACAGAAACGCTCCTGTGTCAGACCAGGGCATTTCTCAGCTATTGACCTAAAATTTTCTCATCCAAACATGGAGGCAATTGTGAGTAACAGTGAATACTATGAGTAATTATATTGGGACAACAGGAATAAATTGATACTGTCACAGGAAGCTGAGAACTATTGTCACTGGTACCATGATTCACGGCTGAGTCTCACACGTTTCCACTTCTCTATGGTTCTCATCCCTCCCTAGTGCTCTTGCCAAGTATACACAAATGCATATAATATTCACAGGAGAGGGAATGACTGGGCTTGGAACATTTATGTTTTAGCCATAGCCGTTAGACAAGTTACTCATCTTCTCTATATCCCAATTTCCCTGTGAATTGGGCATGATAATAACAATGACAATTTTGAGGATGTAATATGGATTGAATGAATAAAGTATAGAATAGTGCCTAGCACTGCTTAAGCATTATTTGTGCTTGGTTAATAAAACATGAATATTAACTGTAATAACTATTTTTAGTATATGAAAAGTTAAAACATTTTTCATTCCAAAAGCACTTCTCTGAATCACTTATTGGAATATTATTTATATTTGGTGGACTTGGAACATCTGCACTTGTAATTACTAACGCCTGTGCTAATGCTATTGAATACCACCGTCCTAGTAGTGACTTAAGGATTTGTTTGTAAACAAAGTGTAGCATTGTTAGCCTGTGCCTGAGGTGACAGTATTGGTAAGCTACTTCCTTGTCTTGGAACGTTTTGGCTATATGATGAAATAATAACCTGCCATTTTCTAAAAGTTCTGTGACTACAGTTCTACTTAGTCTATTTTATTTTGCTAATAGACCTTTATGTTTTTCTTTAAGAGTCTCTGTTACACTTGACATAACTTGGTTTATTCACATTAATAACTCAGAATGTCTGTTTTTTTTCTTTTTGAATGCAGAGCTTTTGCTTATCCTTATACTGACTTGCTTTTCTTTTTTAAAATTAAAAATAAAGAAGTTCAATTTAAGTTGGGGGAATACATAAAAAGGCATCTCTTCTGTGTGATTTGGCCTGAGACAGAAGGCCCACACCTCCAGCCCTATCTGGATAACTTGACATGCTCATTTGTATTCAAGATTAAACACCTGTTTGTGTTAGTCATTTGGCTTAGTCAGGCCATATCTGACTAAGTCATTGATGATTTGATATAAAAAAATACCATGGTGTTATGGATTTTATTTGGTATATAGAAGACTCCAAATGCAGTGCTTTCGTCTACTTCAAAGTTGGGATCTCTTAATACTATTATATTGAAGAATGAGTTTTAATATATCGGTTTTGGGGAAGATAAATATTTAGACCATGACATTTTCCAAATAAGTATAAATTTGAGATAAAGTATTTTTAAACTACAAAATTATTTTATTTAAAATTTAAATATCAACATATATTTTCAATAAAATAACACAGTATTGTTTTGATTTGCTAGCAGAACTATTTCAGAAACCTCCTTGGTGTGCATTTATGAAGTGGAGAGAAATTTCTCATTGAGTATTATCTACTACATTATCTTAGGCATACGGGACATCTGGCCCAGCCATGCAAGCTGCCATATTAGGAGTAAACTTATTAAATGTTTTACCAAATATAGCAGACTAATTTTTAAGTTGATAATTTTGCATGGCCCTTAAAGGATGCCATAAATTCTCAAATTACCTTTGACAAGTATTAGGTTCCCTTCTCTTGCCTTATATGATGTCCTACCAGTAATGCCATGAGAGTAGTTGACAGGTGGGGATTCAGAAATGATCCTTCTCTCTGCATATACCCTTTCTCTGTGCTAAGTTTACATCTTGCTTCCCCGCCCCCCCCCCCCCCCCCCCCCCCCCCCCCCCCC